>PVIC010055201.1:0-11303 GCA_004025085.1 Thryonomys swinderianus
TACCCATATCCCTACCCACCCACCCCTCCTCACCCCCTTTATACATGCTCTTTTATTTTCTTTCTGTATCATATTTATTCCTTCCCCTCATCACATTCCCACACCAAGTTTCCTATAGAAATTTTCCACTCTATAAAAGCTGTCCTACTTTCTAGAGCTCATTTGCATCTACAGGTGTTCATGCCAAAGAGAAGATCTGGAAATTGTCTATCTGTGATCTACTGATTTCACTTATTAGTTTCATCTCACTCCACAAAGAATGGCCACGATCACAAAATCAACCAACAATAAATGCTGATGTGGCTGTGGGAAGAAAGGAATCCTTCTCCACTGTTGGTGGGATTGCAGACTTGTGCAACCGCTGTGGAGATCCGTGTGGAGATCTCTCAGAAAACTAGGACTAGGGGTCCCATCTGACCCGGCTATCCCCCTGCTAGGAATATACCCAAAAGAATTTAAAAACTCACATTGGAAAGACAGATGTACACCCTTGTTCATAGCAGCTCAGTTCGTGATAGCTCAATCTTGGAAACAACCCAAATGTCCATCAACTGGAGAGTGGATAAAGAAGATGTGGTTTTTTTATAAAATGTAAGCCATTATTTTGGCAGTTATTGCAGATGTCTACATTGTGTCCTTCATCTCCCTGCTCGCTCAAGGTCACAGAGAGCAAAGTGTTTCTTATGCCCTGTGTCACTGCCAGGCTAGCCAGAGTACTGGCCTAGCTACATCACAGCCCTTGCACCCTGGGGCTTTGCCAAAATTTTCATGTGCTCAGTAGGCTTCAAGGACCCCTTAAGAAATAGGACCCCAAATATCATGCAATCTAGGTAGGTTGGCTTCCAAATGAATCTATCAGTTCATTATTTTCAACTGACATTTACAAGTCCTATCCCCAAGAGGCAGAGATCATCTAGCACCCCAAACACTGGGGCTGGAGAGGGAAACAGTATGCAGAACATGGAAGTAACAGAGCTAGGATTCAGATTCCAGTTCAGTCTACTTGTCTCCAAAGTTTATGTTGTTTATTTCTTATTGATATTCTGAAATTCATTTTTAAGGACATAAGTGATAGTAGAGGTGGAGTCTCTTTAAAAATTTGAGCCAGGCATGGTGGCAGATACCATAATCCCACTACTCTTGAGGCAGGAGGATTGCAAGATCAAGCCCAGCCTGGAGCACTTAGTAATTTTTTTTTTTTTGAGACAGGGTCTCACTTTGTAGTTCAGGCTGGCTCTGAGCTCACTATGTAGCCCAGGCAAGCCTCAAACTCAGCAATCCTCCTGTCTCTGCCTCCCAAGTGCTGGGATTATAGGTGTGGGCCACCACATCCAGCACTGTGGTATGTGGTATTGATTGCCAGTGGGCATGAGTCTCCACGCCCAGCATTGTATGTGGTGACTGGGGATTGAACTCAGGACCTTGCGCTTGTGAGGCAGGCGCCAGAACCAGTGAGCTAACCCTCCGGCCTAGCACTTAGTAATTTAATGAGACCTTGTCTCAGAATTTTAAAAATGAGGAAAGGACTGGGGACATGGCTCAGTGCAAAGGTCCTGAATTTAATTAATAGTAACTATAACAACAGAATGTTACAGACACAGCTAGCATCTGGATACCTGGAAATTCAAAGTGCCTGGAAGTTCACCTTAGCTACCCAAATCTTGAGCTCAGAAGTAGCCTCTGAGGGACAATTTAAAGTCCTCCTTGTGCAGAAGAGTGAACCAACTCCACCTCAATCTTTTTCCCAATTTTCTCCACTGAAACTGTTTCCCTAGTTTGTTCTATGGTCTTTGGCCCTGTTTTGTTTTGTTTTAAAAATAAAAGTTACAGTACATCTAAGAAACTGAACTCAGCAATGTCTTTGGGGTTCTGCTGTGATGACACATAAAGATCTCCCTCATTATTTATAACCACCAGAGCTTTTTCATGGTATCAGTACCTATTATGGTTTAGATCTAAAATGTCCCCCCAAAAGTTTCATGTGCTCAGGGTGGAGCTTTTGTAGGGTGATTGTTATCACTGATGAGTTTGTAGCTGAAGGTCACCTTAAGAGGCAGGAACCAGATGGAGGTGGTAGGTCACCAGTGCTGCGATTTGGAAAGGTGCATTCCTGTCCCTGACTCCTTTCTCCACTCTCTGCTTTCTGGCTGCCATAGGTTGAACAGCTATCCTCCACCACACCTTTCTGCCATGCTATTTCTATCTTGGAGCCAACCAACCATGGACTGAGCCCTCTGAAATCATGAGCCAAAATAAACCTCTTCCTTCCCCTGTAAATTGTGGACATGTAAATTCTGTCCCTGTGATGGGAAAGTAACTAATATAGTACCTGACCACAGTTTATTTCTCTATCCCTTTAACCATGGACATTTGATTTAGTTCTGTTTTTCAGTTTAAACAACAATATGCTGATCTTCTGATACTATTTCCTTGTGCATATGTGCAGTGAGTTATTTTGGTGGGAAGGAGATGATACATGTGTGTTTACTACGACTACACAAATAATTCATGATACATGATGGCTCAACTTACAATGTTTTGACCTTACAATGATGCCAAAGTGGTGGGAATTCATAGAAACTGTATTTCAAATTTTTGGATGTTAGTCTTTTCCTAGGATAGTGATTATCTTTCTTGAAGCTGGAAAAAACCAGCAAGCCTCAGCTCCTAGTTACATAGGCTGGGACTCTACAGGGCTCTGTATTGCTAAGCTAGGCTGGTTAGGTGGAATCAATGCACATTCAACAGGACATTTTCCGCTAATGATGCATTTATAGGAACATAATCCCATGGTTAGTCAAAGAGCAGCTGTACTTAGAAGTATAATTTGAGTACTAAGTACAGATGTTGCCAAATAGCCTGTAACAATCATGGCTCATTTACACTTCCACCAGCAACACTGGAGAAGAACTCTCACCTGATGGTCTTACAAGCTCATCTGGGCCTCAGCACCTTCACACTTGACTTTTTAAAATTTTTGTTCTGAGGTCTTACTAAGTCACTAAGTTATACAGGCAGAGCTCAAACTGTGATCCTCCTTCCTCAGCCTCCTGGAGTGCTAGGTTTACAGATGTGTGCTACAATACTTGGCTACATCTGTGTAGTTTCTCCAATCAATAACCTCTCTCATTCTTTGGAAAATATAATAGTCCTCTTATAGATACCTTATTGCCAACACAGGCCAGAAAACTTAGGCAGAAGCAATTCTCAGAGGTATCCTTGGGTTCAACACAGGCTTTCTATGAGCTCTGCAAAGCACCCCCTCATCTCCATAGAGGAAACCAACCCTGCCCAAGACACACAGCTATTGCAGTTCTAGAGCTGCATAATAAATATTCACAAAATCACTTAACTCATGACAGTAGACATTGATTTAACTTGTGTATCTGCAGGTTGGCTTATCTAGAATGGGCTCTGTGAGGTAGTTCAGTTTTTCTCCATGTTGTTCTCATTCTTGGAGGGACCAGCAGGTTTACCCAGGAATGTTCTTCTCATGGAAATGGCAAGAACACAAAAGAGAAAGTCCAGTGGCATATGTGCATTTCAAGTTTCTGGGCATCTTGCCTACAAATACACCATTAGCCAAAGCAAGTCTATGGCCAGCCCACAGACAGGGCAAGGAAATCCTCTCCTCCCATGACAATGGGGTGGGACAGTGAAGGATCAGCTAATCCACCATAGAGGCAGAGGATGGACATGCACTGAAACCTGTAGGACTCCAGAGATCTGCAGAGCTGGTACTCTCAGAAAGAAAGAAATTGGATTTTCTGGGTGATGGGAAAGTCTCCCAGATCCCCAGGATTAGTTACCTCTAGCCTCCTATATACCCCATGTTCATTCTTTATCTTGGCCCACAAGATCTCTGAGAATCAAATGTGGGCTTTGCCCCATCTGGTTGTAGCCCTTCAGGGTTCCTCACACAACACACAGTCCCCTGAGCAGGGCATTCACTGATGCTCCTACACATACATGGTCTGACTTTGCCTTACTGTCCCAGGTCATTTCACATCCCTGCCTTTCTGCTCCAACCTCCTCGTCTTGCTCAAAGACAGACTCTTTAGCACTATCACTCTATGTCCTCGGCAGAATTTCCTTTCTGCGAAGCTTTTGTGTTAGTCATTCTTTGAATGTCAGCTTGGGCATCACCTCCATTTCAAAACCCTCCCTGTCCCCATTCCCAGAATAGTTCATTACTCCCTCCTCTTGTGCAACCTTCCTTCACAGACACATCAGATAAATTGCAGCACACCTGGCTGCAGTTCCAGACTCAGACACCTTCACGGACCACCAAAGCCCACTGGCAAGAGACAATTCAAAAAGGGCACACCAGGAGTTTATGACTAATGTCCCTTCTGTTTACCTATGTTCCTGTCATGCCAGTTACCAACATTTGAATATCACTGGAGTAAAAAGGGAATGCACCAATCCTGCTGAATAGTAGTGTTGTCAGGTGGGAATGTAGTGCCTGCTTCTGTTTTTTAAAAGAAGATATAAATCTGGATTTTTATTAGTAATACCAGCTAAGTTAATATTCATAAAGCTCTCAGAATAGATCCAGGTGGATGCTGTATAAGTGTCACAGTAAATGATGGATGGGTGGGTGGAAGGAAAGAAGGAAGGAAGGAAAACAAGGAAGGACATGTGGATGAGTAGTAAGACAGTGAAGGGAGATGGATGGATGGACAGACAGAAGAAGTTAGACCCCTCTTTGCAAAGTTGGCAATTAAAAGAATAAACTACTATCCAGATAAAACCAAGCTTTTCACAAGACACAGCTGGCCAGATGGCTGCCAGTTCTTGGCTCAGATGTAGAACTGCCCTGTTACCCTGGAGGAGTCCCTAAGAAGAGGAAGTGAGGAAAGGGTATGTGATCTCCCACCCAGCCGAGGATGTCCCACTCTCTGGGTCCTCTGCACTGTCACCCCTCCTGCTTCCCTCAATTCTTTGTACAAGTCAGAGGAGTGGGAAGCCTATGGAGAAGAAAAGCCACAGAGATAATATAAATTCCTCCTGTCATGGGCAGGATTTCTCTGCAGAGCTCTAGCAAGATCTGAAGGCCTTCATGGATCTCAGAAATGGTCTTTATTGTGCCTTCTCTTCCAATTTCCATGACCAATGCTTCAGTCAAACCTCCTCATCAGGGCTTCCTGACCCCATTCTCTGCTCTTCCAATACACATAGCCACCTCAGTGTGAGGCATGTCACAGTGAAAGGGTCATGGAATCATTTAAATTCTAGCTGTGTGAACATGTTCCTCAGCTGCCTTGTACACTAGCTCCTGAGTGCTGGAAGAATTCAAGGGGAAGCATGCGTAAAAAGTGCTCAAAACAATGTGACAATGTGTTAAGGACTATTACTGCCAAAGTGCAAGTCATTTTAAGCACTCTTTGGTTTAAACATTTCTGTGACTGCCTTCACCTGTGGAACCAGAGTAGGCTCCTTGGCTGCGCGATCACAGCCCTGCCTGATGTAGCCCATGTCATCTCTCTACACTTCCATGCAGTCATTGATTCTCACCATTGGATGTACACCCCTACACTGAATGCTTTATTCTAGCTTCACCAGTTCTGGACCTTCTAAATGTCAAGGCCTCACAGGCTGTCCTTTCCCCAGATCTGGAGAAACTCCTCACCACCCTTGGAAGACAGTCCAGGATGAGTGTTGGAGCAGCTCTGGACACTCAGTATCTCATAGAAGTGTAGAGAAAGAATTAGTTTTGATCTAGTGTCTGAGCCTGACAGGACAATCACAATAACAGATGCAGACCCCTTAGAGTCTTGTTCTCTAATTCATGACATGGTCTTTTACTTTACAGTGCAGCAAAGAGAAAATCTCTATCTAAGATTCAATCATTGAGCCTATAAACTGATGCTAGGAAAATTAACAGCAAAAATATATACAGAAGTCCCACACAAAATGAGAGAATGCAGGAAGGGTTAGAAAATTGAAATATTATAGCATCCTGAAGTATATGAAAGCTGAGGACTTCCAGGCAGTAGGTGGTCACAGTTCTGGGAAGGGGAGGGAAGGAATCATACGATGAATAAAGGTTGCCTAAAGTTTCTCAGAGAAACACATTAGAAAAATAGATGCAGATTGTAACAATGTCTGTCTTGATGTGATGCCACCTCCACTGAGAGTTAATTTTCCTAGAGATAGGAAGAACAACAATTGAGTTCTTTTTGGAAGATCTATCATTGTCTACGGCCATACCACCCTGAACACACCCAACCTCATCTGATCTTGGAAGCTAAACTGGATCAGGCCTGGTTAGTACTTGGATGGAAAGATCTATCATTAGGAAGATAAACTTCAGACAATGTGGCTTCCTGTGCTTAAGGGCAAAAGCCACATGGGCAGGAGGTTAAAGGACCTTCTGACTCTATTTCTGAGGCCTTATACTCAGCACACCAAAGCACCATCTTCTTGGAAATTATTTTTTGAACCCTAACAATGCTATTTATAACCCAAATTCCCTTTTCAAAAGAAGTTCCCTTTATTGCTAATTGGATCCCCTTTGTTCCGTGGAGCACCTGAAAGAATCAGAAAATGTATTTATCTGCATAATGGTGGGAGAAGAATCTGGAGTTCCTGAGGTACAGTCTGGGATGGCAGGTGGTGAGGAGGAGGGATGAGAAAAGAAGAAAGAGATAAGAGCCACAAGGACGGGAGGGTGAAGTTAACTATGAACATTTCCCATATGACACTTTTAACTGTTCATTTTGTGGTTGTGTTCACTGGGTGTGATATGAACACCATCCTCCCACAAAATGATCTCTGGGAGAGTCTGATACTCGATATAACTCATTAGTATGAGTTGCTTTTGAGGGGAATCTGGGAAGGGAGTGGAAAAGCAGCTGCCCAGAACATAGGAGAGGATGAAGATCTGAGGACCTGAGCCTTTTGGGAAGTTGCCAAAATCTCTGGGAAGACCATGGACTTTCTAAAACTTAGCATGACCAATCATATAGGATAAAAAGCCCTGAAGAACGGGTGGGATCAAACCAACCTTGTTCATGTCTGAAGAGATCAGGAGGCCACTGATATCTTTTGGATTACACAGGGTTAATAAAATCTTCCCCATAAATTGTTTTAGGGTTCAAGAGATGAAGAATAAAAATATCTGTCTAATGTACGGAACTGCTCAAGGAATGACACAAACCACAGCAACCTGAAGTGAATTTTCCTTATGGTTATATTCTCCAGAAAGTTACTGCTTCACAGTTCCACTAACAACAAGATAATAATTTCCAGTGTAAAGTTTCAGGTCTCTTACAGTATGAAATGCTATAGATATAAGCAGATGTTTCAAATGATAGAAAAATCAACTATTACACATGAAAATTGGAAGAGAACTCTCTATGTTCCTGAAGTCTCCACTGAAATGCGTCACTCAAGACAGAGCCAGTCCAACTGAGCTATAGATTAACCCAGACAGGCAGAGCAAGGAGGCCAGAAACATTATGGAAATAAACCATGAGTACATCAACTCTTCTTTCCAGAATCACTTTTCTCTCATAGCTGCCAAAATGTGGATGGATCCCCACACTTGTAATAAAGTAGATAGTGCCCTCTTATGGAATTTTTTTAAAAAAATTCTTGTGCTGACCCTTCTGGGGAGTGTTTCTTAATTGCTATGTAATTCACATATAGTTGACCCTTTGAGAGTGTACAGTTCCATGTATTTAATATATTCAATAAGTTGTACAACCATCATCACTAATTCTAGAATATTTTCATCATCCCCAAAAGAAATGCCATATATGTACATCAGTCACTCTCCCATCCTGTGACAAAGACTGATCTACTTTGTCATTGTATCTTTACCTGCTCTGGGCATTTGCCTAGACACACATGGTCCTCTGAAGCAAGGTTGGAATCCTTTCTCATTTGTCTAGCAAAAGGCAGCAACATAGCAATTCAGGCCAGCATGATGCTTACTTTAAAAAGATAAAATGGGCCTGGGATTTAGCTCAGTGGTGCCCTACCTGCCTTGAAAGTACAACATCCTGAATTTGATCCCTGGTACCACACTCACAAAAAAGAGATAAGGTACTTCCTAAAATTAAACCTCTTTTCTAGACTTCTCACTAAGTTATATTTTAACACACCCCAAATTAAACCTTAAGGAACAAATAATAGACAGCAAGAAGTAGGAAATTTGTGGAGTGTAGAAATTAGGGGATAAGTGACTTTGTTTCTGGACAGCCATCCATTGGTCTGTTAGCGAATGAGCCAGGACCACCATTACCACCAACACCACACACACGCAGCAAAAGCTGCAGGTGCACATGTCCCTTCTATAAACAGTGTAGTATTAGCATAGAACCTACACTGATCATTGAAATGCTTTAAGTCATCTTTAAATTGCTGTGATACCTAATAATAGAAATACTACATAAATAGTTGCTATACTATATTCTTTAGGGAGCAACGATAAGAAAACATTCTGCACGTTCAGTATAGGCACATTTTTAAAAATATCTTTGATCCAGGTTGTTGAATCCAGTTGTGGAAGCTGCAAAACAAAGGACCAACTATATAGTTTTGGGGGGTATTTGTTTGCTTGTTCTATTTTTTGTGGCACCAGGGATTGAATCCAGGGCCTCTGCACTGAGCTACTTTCCCAGCAATTTTTAATTTATTTTTTTTAACCTTGAGAAGGTTTAGCTAAGTCACTAAGTTTCTAAAGCTGAACTCAAACTTGTGACCCTTCTGCCTAAGACTCCCAGAAAGTGGGATCACAGGCATATCTCCCCACTCTTAGCTGATTGTATAGTTTTTATTAAGAGAAAAACCAGTTTTTCCCCGATCCTGCTAATTAATGTTACACAGAGTTAAAAAGACATAGATCTGAAGGGTACGAACCTATGTACCTCCTCAGGGCTCTTAGGCATTTAGGTTCAGCTTCAACTTCAGCAAAAATATCGACCTATAAGACCCTTTTTCTCCCTCTGTCCATTGTTAAGAAGATTTATCCAAAACTTGGGAATAAGCCTAGGGCAATGTCATGTCCTTTAAATGCTAAGTGGAGTCAGAGCTGGCAGGCCTCTGAGTTATCTCCTTCTCTAGAGGACTGTCCCTTTACCCTACTGTTTACTGGTGATTAAGTCCTCAACTAAGCAAAGTTACATGTTAACTTATAGCAGATTAATAAATTGCCAATGTTTTCCTTTGACCCCAAGAGAGATGCAAATGATTTCTGTCCGGTAGGAAGATAACACTGAAGGTTATAGTGAATTTCTGTGAGACACTGATGAGTTCATGTCTAATTTAGCCAACTTCTGAAATATTTTTTCCAGTGATCATCCAAATGTCTCTCACAGTCCTTTGAATTTTTCTTACCCTGGTTGTCTCCTTCTGAACATGTAAAACTAATCTGTCACATATAGATAAACATTTATCTGAATCACAAGTTTCATCTCTTGAACGTTACACTTGTGCAGAATCTTGGGTTCCAACCACAGCCAGTGGGCACAGCTGCCCCCTGCTGGCATGGCCACTTTACCCACTACAGTCTAACTTCAAATTTTCAGCAAGTTACTGAACCTTTGGACCTTAAAAAAAATCAGAGCCTAGAGTTTGAACAGAAACTTCTGAATTTTAAATTTTTTTTTTTTTTTTGCTTTTTGAGACAGGGTCTCGCTTTGTAGTTCAGGCTGGCCCTGAGCTCACTATGGTGCCCAGGCAAGCTGCCGCGAACTCAGCAATCCTCCTGTCTCTGCCTCCCTAGTGCTGGGATTACAGGCGTGAGCCACCACGTCTGGCATTGTGGTATGCAGTGTTGATTGTTGGTGGGCGTGTCTCCATGCCCAGCATTATATGTGGTAACTGGGGATCGAACTCAGGACCTTGTGCTTGTGAGGCAGGCACTGGAACCACTGAGCTAACCCTCCAGCCCTGAATTTTAAAATTTTAAAAATTCTTCTTTAGGCTACTATCTACAATATATAAAGAATTTAAACAAATCAGTCTCCCCAAGTTTAAAGACCCAATTCAAAAATGGGCATCTGAAATGAACAGACACTTCTCAGAGGCAGAAGTCAAAGCAGCCGAAAAGCATATGAAGAAATGTTCAACATCACTGGTCATTTGAGAGATGCAAATGAAAACAACACTGAGATTTCATCTCACTCCACAAAGAATGGCTGCTATTGTAAAATCAACCAACAATAAATGCTGGCGAGGCTGTGGGGAGAAAGGAACCCTTCTCCACTGTTGGTGGGATTGTAGACTTGTGCAACCATTGTGGAGATTCCTCAGAAAACTAGGATTAGATGTCCCATTTGACCCTGCTATTCCCCCACTAGGAATATACTTGAAGGAATTAAAAGAATCATATCGTAAAGACATATGTGCACCCATGTTCATAGCAGCTCAGTTTGTGATAGCCCAATCTTGAAAACAACCCAAATGCCCATCAACTGGAGGCTGGATAAAGAAGAAGACGTGGTTTTTTTTTTAATAAAATGGAGTATTACTCTACCATAAAGAATGACTAGATTAATTCATTTATGTGCAAATGGATACACCTGGAGGACACACTAATAAGTGAAATAAATAGATCACAGATATGCAAATACCGGATCTTTTCTTTGGCATGAGAACCTATAGATGTAAATGAGTTCTAGAATGTATGATAGTTTTTGTAAAATAGGAAATATCCAAAGGGAATGTGGTGTGGGAACATGAGGGGAAAGAATAAACATGATTCCAAAAGAAAATAAAAGAGCATGTATATAAGGGGTGAGAGTTGTGGGTGGGTAGGGATGTGGGTAAAAATGAGAAGTAACCTGTGTCATATACTGGTACAAATTTCCCAATGTTGTGTGTGATTGTGACGTGTATAAAAAATGTACCAATGATGAATTCAGTTAAAAAAGAAACAATTATATATTTCATATGAAAATACTTACTTAGAGATATACATCAAGTAATTATAAGTGATTACAGATAAAGACAGTCTTTGTGATCCTTTACAAATACAAATAACATATAATGGATGGGGGCCAGAGATTTAGCTCAGTGGTTCTGGTGCCTACCTAGCAAGCAGAAGGTCCCTGGTTCAATCCCTGGAAGCCACATACAATAATACTGGGCATGGTGACTCACGCCCACCAGCAATCAGTACTACAGTGCGGGGCATGGTGGCTCATGCCTGTCATCCCAGCACTCAGGAGGCAGAGGCAGGAGGACTGCTGAGTTCAAGGCTTGCCTATGCTACATAGTGAGCTCAGGACCAGCCTGAACTATAAAGCAAGACCTTGTCTCGAAGAGAAAAGAAGAAGAGAAGAGAGGGAGAG
>PVIC010055202.1:0-11304 GCA_004025085.1 Thryonomys swinderianus
AAAAAAAAAAAAAAAAAAGAGCATAGCCCCATGATCAAGTTGGTTTCTTTCCAAGGGTGCAGTGCTGGTTCAACATATGTAAATCAATAATGTAATATACAACATCAGTGGAATCAAGGATGGAAACTGGGTGTTCATCTCAAATGATGCAGAAAATACTTTGACAAAATTCAACATCCTTTATGATAAAAGCCCTAAAGAATCTCAGTATATAAGGATTGACCATACCTCAACATAATAAAGGTTATGTATGACAAACATACTGCTGACATTAGACTCAGTGGGATAAAACTAAAAACATTTCCTCTTAAATCAAGAATATAACAAAGATGTCCACTGTCACCACTCAATTCTTGAAATTTAAGGCAGACCAATTAGCCAAGAGATTAAAAGAGATATAAGTAGGAAAAGAGGAAACCAAATATCTTTATTTGCAGATCATAGGATTATATATTTAAAGATCCTAATGATGCCACCAAAAATTTGGATCTAAAAAATAAGTCCAACAAAGTAGAGAATACAAAATCACAAACCAATAATAAACTAGATGCCAGACATCAATTATATTCACAGTAGCTTCAAAAATATAAAACACCTAAAGATCAATTTGACTGAGTAGATAAAAGGCCTTTACAATTAAAATTACAAAATACTAAAGAAAGAAAATGCAAGACTATGGGTCTCCCCTGTTCATAGATTGGCAAAATTAAAATCGTGGCCATATTACCAAAAGCAATCTCCAGATTCAGTCCAACTCCAACTGAAATACTAAGGGCTTTTTTTTTTTTTTTTTACAGAACTAGGAAAACCATCCCAAAATCTAAAAAGAAACACAAAACACCCAGAATAGCCAAAGCAATCCTAAGCAAAAAGAGGAGTGCTGGAAGTCTCACAATATCCAATTTCAATATATACTACAAAGCCATAGTAACCAAAAACAGCATGATACTGGCACAAAAACAGACACGTAGACCAATGAAATGGAACAGAGGACACAGAAACAAATCTATTCAACCACAGTCATCTGATTCTTGACAAAGGGGTCAAAAAATTAGGAGGAAAAAACCCAGCTTACAGAGGATTCTTGGAAAACTGGATATCCATTTGTAAGAAATAAAACTAGTAGAAGAGAGGATAGGTTCAAAATATGCTATATGCATGTATGAAAATGCCACAAAAAACACAAAACTTTGTACAATTAATATGCCCCAATAAACTTCTTTCAATTTTTAAAATGTCTTTAAAATAAGTAATATGAGATCTTCTGCTTTAAAGTTGACAAAATTGAAGGGATACAGCTCTACTTCCCCATCTTAACACCACAGAACTTTCTCTGATTAACTTAGAAAAGCAGTTTCTATTCTGAACCACCACTCAGTTTAAAGATGAGGACGGGAAGGTACTGGGAGGACACATGCCTGAGCTGGAGTCTGTCCCCCATCTCTAATCAGATCCGTCTGCCCTCTGATACCCCAAGCCTCCACCCAAACCTATGCCTGGCCATCAGCCGGAAACTGGAGAGGAAGTGTAGCTGAGCTTCCGCTCTGAGCAAGGCCCCACTCTCGCTGGCCGGCCACGGATGTGCCCTGTGTGAGGCAGTGATACTCCAGGCTGGGGACCAGGAACCCTGGGTCCTGCCCAGCACTGACAGTAACTTGATGTGTCATTTTGAGAGTGTTACTCTCCCTCTGTTGCCTGGGTTTCCTCTCCTGTGCACAGCAACAGCCGCATCGCCTTGTCTTGCTAGGGGATGGTTGTGTGGCTCCACAAATGACAGAAGACAGCCTTGTGGAGCGCCCCAAGCACTAGCCACGGAGACAGTATTATTGTCGTCCACCCACTGCTCTCCACCCCCTTTCTCCTCCTGCCCTTGTGAGATGCAGCTGAACCCCGAATCAAAGGGCTCCCAAGCTCATGCTAGTCTTGCCCAGAATGCTCTCCCTCCTTCCAGACTCTCAGTCTCTAGATCGCCGGTAATGGGTCACTTCCAGCCCAGACGGCTCTTCGTTTCTGACCCCTCTATCCAGGGAAGAGCCCTGAACGGACACGGAGGAGTTCTCTGTGTGGTTTTGAACCTCCCGCCCCTCCGTGACCTCACCCGCCTCGGCTGTCGGAGGAGAGCGATGATTCTACCTCACAGTATTGCTCTGCGAACTGCACGGAGGGTACAGGGTGACGCGCACAGTATGTAGCACAGGGCAGGTTAGCGCACGCACACAGAGCTGGCTACCTGAAATCCCGCTCTGAACAGCTCTCCCTTTGTATCACCCTTTGCTCTCCCTCCATGGCTTCTCTGAAAGTACCAGCACCTTAGGAGAGACACAAAAGTGACTGGAGGTCAGACTGATGCTGTATCCCATTCCGAACTAAGACGACAAAGACCAACGTTTGGAGGAAGCCAGCTTGCCTTCTCACCTCCGATGCCCACTCCATCCTGGAGTCACCTTGACTCCCACTCTGGTCCGCTGAGCTCTTTACTCTTTGGCATAAATGGAGAAGACAGTGTTAGGGACCACAGGCTCCTCAGACCGCCAGTGCAAGATGCCTGGTAGAGCTCTGGGACCAGCTCCAAATCAGAGCTCTGGGTGCCATCCAGTGGCCACTCAAGATACTGCAGGAGAAGAGAGAAAAATACCAGAGAAGACTAAACCCGCCAGGGGCAGGGAGGGGAGGAATTTGGCCTTTACTCCTTTGCAGTGCTCAGTCAGCACGGTACCCTGTTCCGGTCTGACATCCCACCCCACGCTCCTGCCTGGTCTACCTGGTATTTTCGCACTATGTGAGCAACCAATTCTGTCCTCTAGGCCTCAGTTTCCCCAACTGTAAAGTGAAAGGGTTGGACAAGATGAGGCTTAGTGCCAGGTGCTGTCCACAGCATATGAATGCGTCTGATCCTCCAGTCAAATTCAAATTCCAGTCACGGTTTCCAGCTGAGCTCAGAAATCATCTCCTCTGGGCCTTCTCCCTCCTCACCCGCCCGGTGCCCCATGCTCTTGTTGGAGGCCCCTCTTTCTGCTGTCATTATAGTCAGGCGGACACCGTCGCCTCCAGCCCTAAGGGCCCCTTCACCCAGCCCAGCCAGGGGCCGAGGGCGGAAGAAGTGCACAGCCAGTGAGCCTGGCCGCCACCCAGCGTGCCAGGCAGAGTGATGCTCCCCAGAGATGCCCGCATGCTAAGCCCTAAGACCTGTCACTTTACATGCCAAAGGGGCCTTCCAGATGCCGCGGCGTGAAAGCTTGAAATGGGGAAGCTCCCTGTGAATATCCAGACCATCACGGAGTCCTTCTAAGACAGAGAGAGAAGGGCCACGGTCAGAGAACCGAATGTGCTGGCACAGCTGGGGTTGAAGGGACAAGCGGCCTTACGCCAAGGGACTCGGGGAGCGTCCAGAAGCAGGAAACGACAAGGACACTGAGGGCTCCAGAAGGCGCTGCACACCGCCTTAGACTCCGGCCTCCAGAGCTGTCACGTAGCGAGCTGTGCTGTATTTACCCTCCCTGACTGGTGGAGAATTGCTGTAGCAGCCATAGGAAATTCCTACATCCTGGTTTGGCTTCTTGCTAGTTACGTGACTTCGAGAAAGTTCGCTGCTCTTTGCCTTCGTCTCCACGTCTGAAAATGAGATTGTTAAAGCAATAAGCCCTCCCCCAGAACCAGGGACGGAACCCAGAGCCTTCACCTGCGGTCCTTTTAGTTTACTTTTTACTGTGACACAGAGTCTTGTTAAATTGCCAGGCTGGACTCAAACTTACAGGCCTCCTACCTCAACCTTCCGGAGGCCGGAATGACAGAGGTACCACAGTGCCTGGCTTGAAGGAATTCGTCTCACAAAGTCACAGGGAGGATAAAATGAAAATATTGTAGGGTCAGAGATTTAGCTCAGGGCCACCACGCCTATCTTGCAAGCACAGGGCCTGAGTCCCAAAGGGAAAAATAAAATGACCTGCTTTAAAAATTACCTGATTTACTTAAAATAGTGCCCCAAACTAAATATGTTAGGTGTGAGTATGAAATGATTAATGGCTAGTAATTGATAAGAATGATTTATTGAGGGCCTAATTTGTTCCACACACATTGCTGCATATCTTAGAAGAACTTCCTGAGTCTCATTACCCTTGAGGGTATCAAGTGGAATTTATACGTTACCGATGAGGACAGGAACCCCAGTAATTTGTCTAACACCGCTCTAGGGCTAGCAGCATTTTAAACTTTGCAGTTTCTTGCATCCAATAGAGAAATGGTACCACTTGGTGCTCTCTGCTGTCAGAAATTTGTTTCTTCCAAGGGAGGACAGCAGAGGGACAGCCACGGATGGGGCCAGGTCCTAGTTAACATCTCCTCCCACCGACTGCAGGAGGGAGCCAGAACCCGGACAGAACTCGTCTATCATCCATTTAGGGGTTCAGTCGCTGCCTCCCACTTTTGCACCCTGCTCCGGTGAGATGTTCAGTGAGTTGGGGGTGCAGGAGCTGGCGACTCACTCAGAACCCCCAAGCTTCCCCTTGGGGGACACACACACACACACACACACACACACCCTGCGTAAGAAGCCATCTGTTCTCAGCTGAATAAATAACAAGGGGAAAGTAGCTCCGGGTCCCCACCCCCAGCCCGACCCCCGCACAATGACCCTTTCTCAAGGCGACGCCACCCGGGCGCCAACCGAGCGCTCCGTCTGGCCTCCCCTCCCCCTGCCAGCGCACCGAGGCCCACAAAACGAACCCACGGAAACCAATTTTGTTTTTTTGTTTTGTTTTGTTTTAAGAAAATGGAAACAAAAAGAAATCCAACAAAGAACTGAGCATAGCGCATAGCGAGGCCATGAGGGTCCCGCGATCGCCCGCCCGGACCCCGCCGCGTCCCCTCGCCCTGAAGTCCGGCTCCGAGTCCGGGCCAGGCCGGCGCCCTCAGCACTGGGAGCCGCCAGCGCCTCCTCCCGCCAGTCGGGGTCCCTGCCCCGCGGGCGTCCCCTCCCGGCCGGGCCACTCGCAGCCTCACTTCCGGCGGGCCAGCTGGTTCTCCAGATCTTCCAGGCGCGCTGTCACCTGGGCCAGTACGGGGTTAAGGAAGCCGCGGGGCTGGGGTCCCTTCCTCTGCCCTCCAGCCAGCCCCGCGCCCCGAAGGATATGGCTCTGCGCCAGGCTCTCGAGCGCCCCCAGCGTGCGGTCCTGGAACTCCACGAGGCTCTCGCACTCGCAGGGGCTGCGAAGCTCGGTCCCCGCGCCGACGCCCTCCGCTGCGGAAAGGGAAAGACTCAGAAACTGCCGACCCGGCCTGGCCCTCGCGCCGGCCCTCTCCGTCCCCTCCGCTGGGCCTGGAGTTGGATGGATGAGCTTTGGAGTCACACAGGCTTGGCCCGGGTCCCATTCAACCTCTCCAAGCCTGTTTCCGCATCTGTGCCCTGAAAAGGAACGAGACGGACCGACCCACTGGTGCTTGGGAGGATTCAGTGACTTTCAAGAGACGTCAGAATCTTCAGGGGAACTCGAGGAAACACAGATTCTGATCCAGCAGGGAAAAGAAGCTGCGAGCCTGTTTCCAGCGAGCTCCCGAGGGACGCTCTGCTCCTGCTCCAGGGACCGCTCTGAGGAGAGTCCAGGCAGCGTCCACTGTCCACACGAAACGATGCGACAGTGGAAGTATTCTCCCTGCGCCCTGTCCCTTCGGATCACTCCAAGCCACACGGGGCCCCGTAACACTTCAACGGAAGGACTCCATTTTTATTTTATTCTAATGAAGTAGGCACACGGATGGGAGCTGCTGACTTTTCGCTGGAAAGCACAGATCTACCACACCGCCCACCACACGGAAACGCTCCACAGCACGTTTCCGGGAAGCCAGGGACCCACAGTGTGGTCCTCGGACCAGCAGCAGCAGCACCTAGAAGTTCACCACAGATGCAAATCATGCAGGCCAACCTCAGGCCTACCGCACCAGCGAATCAGGGGATGGAGCCCAGCAGTGGTTTGTTTTTTGTTTTTAACAGATGGCTTTGATGCACGTTAATACTTGAGAAATGCGACCAAGACTTTCACATTTCAACACCTGTGGGGAAGGGAGCCTTGCAGTTACATTTTGCACCTGTTTTTCTTAAGAGTAAATAAAATAATGGTGAATCTTACCCTGGGTGGTATCTTAAATTCACTGACATTCTGTGGCTGTATGCCACTGTCAGTGCGGCAGGTAATGAAGTGATGAGCCCCAAGCCCAGCACTCTGCTGTTATGATGGAAAGTTCATCTCTTTATCCATCCAGTGTGAACCCTAATGCCGCTGAGGATCATGTTGCTGAGGATGTCAGTGTCAGCCCTGTAAAGGCCTCTGCCTTGACAGACGTGGAAAACAAAGGTCTGCCCGGGGTCATAGAGCCAACTGGTAAAGACTTCCAGCCACAGACCCCAGACGTGCCTCACCACCGCGAAGCTGGAGGTAGTCTCAGACAGCAGCCCCCGCCTCTGCCTCAAAAGAGGGGAGTGGAGGTAGGGTGGAGGTTAAGGGACTTGTCCGAAGTCACACCGCAAGAGATGCAAGAGAACAAGAAAGGGGGGCCGGAGATTTAGCTCAGTGGTTCTGGCGTCTGCCTCGCAAGCACAAGGTCCTGGGTTCGATCCCTGGTAACCACATACAGTGCTGGGAGCGGTGACTCACGCCCACCTCACGCCCACCAGCAATCAATACCAGGTGCCACAGTGCCGGGCGTGGTGGTCACGCCTGTCATCCCAGCACTCGGGAGGCAGAGACAGGCGGATTGCTGAGTTCGAGGCTTGCCTGGGCTACATAGTGAGCTCAGGGCCAGCCTGAACTACAAAGCGAGACCCTGCCTCAAAAAAAAAAAAAAAAAAAAGAGAGAGAGAGAACAAGAAAGGCCCTGAGAGGGCAGCTAATCCAATGCCTTCTCAATACCCTGGCTAATTATTAGAAGTAGCCTAGAGAGAGAGGAGAGAAATGAGTGTATACACCACATGTGGACGCAGACTTGCCGGGCTCGGTCCTGCCTGCTGAGCTCACCTCTTATCAAGTGGGGCCTCATCACTTGAACAAAGAGTAACATCTTATGCCTGGGTTAGAGTCTGAAGATCCTACAGTACAAGTTACCCCCACAAATGTCCCACATCACCCATGAAGGACAGCACACCTGATGCAACTGTCCCCCCTCCCCCGCAGGTGGGGCTGCTTCCTTCCTGTCCGCTGAGGACTCAGTGAAACAGACCGGTTGCATTTGTGGCCATACCGTCCACAAGCACATGCCTTTGTGGACTCAAAACACCCTGCCACTCTGCCAACAAGTCCAACAAGTGCAGAAGTTCTACGCTTCGGTTCCGCTTACAAATGCTGAGCTTGGTGTACCTTGGGAAGTTCTCTCGAGTGATTTTGAAGACCGCTAATTCGGGGACAGGTAGCCTCGTCTAGCGCTTACTTTGGTGAGCATGACCCACGAAAGGTCTCGGTAGAGCGCACATACTGACGATGCATTCGCCTGGGAAGCGCGCGGGAAGGCTGCATCCGCGCCCACAGCTGGGGCCGCCCTCCCGGAAGTAGCCAGGCTGTCTAGTGAGTCCCTCCGCCGGCTCGGCCTCTACAGGGGCTGTGCTGAGGGTGGGCAGGAAGGGGGCTGCCAGAGGGTGGGCAGTGAGGGGAAGGCCAGGTCACCCGGACAGACGCTGCCTTTGAGGTTCCCCAGCAGGTGCGTCATGGCGCTGAAGTCCGGGGAGTAGGACACGTGCAGCTCCGCGGGCTCCGACGCGATCTGGCGCAGCTCCTCCTCCGCCGCCTTGCCCACGCCCACGGCGTACATGACGATGCCTGCGGGCCAAGGAGCTCAGAGGCTGCCGCAGACCTCGGGAAAGCTGTCTCCCCGCCTGCGTGCCAATCCCTGCCCGGCGAGTCCTGTGCCCAGCCCACCTTCCTCCTTGGCGCGCGCTGCCCACACCGAGATGTCATCCTGGGAACGGCCATCGGTGAAGACGAGGCCGACTCGAGGCACATTGAGGGCTCGGGGCCGCGCGCCCTGCGCCTCCGAAAAGCTGTGCTCCACCATGTGGCGCAGCGCCAGCCCGGTCATGGTCCCGCGCTCCATGTACTCCACGGCCAGCACCGCCCGCTTCACCTCGGCCGCGGAGCCGTAGCGGCCCAGGGGGAACTCGGTGCGCACGCGGCTGGAGAACTGCACCAGCCCGATGCGCGTGCCCTCGGGGGACACGTCCAGGAAGTCCACGATCTGGTTGACAAAGCGCTTCACCAGCTCGAAGTTCTGGGGCCGCACGCTCTTGGAGCCGTCCACCAGCAGAACGAGGTCCACGTGGCCTTCCCGGCACCCTGCGCGGCAAGAAGGCTCAGATGGGGACGCCGGGTCCTTGACTACCAACAGACAGCCGCCCATCCGGCCGTTCAGTCACAACGGCTCTTGTAGAAAGGGTGCCATCTACCGAGCGCTGTGCCCAAAGTGTGCTAAATCGACATCACCGTCCTCATACCTACCCGACAGCCCTTGCCATCTATTAAATGCTTAGCGCCAACGACTCTGCTAAAAGAACCTCTTCTTAGGTGACCTAAATAGTCAACAGTGATAGTAATCACGACAGATATCATTTAGGGATCTTCTACTATATGTCAGCCACAATTCTAAGCATTGTAGCAGTATTAATAATAATCATAATAACAAAAACAATTCACTGATGGTTTCCCGGGTGCCAGGCACTGGGTAGGGTGTTGTCTGTGTGTCCTCAGTACTCCTAGTAACCCCAAGTACTGTCCTCATTTTCTGTAAGGTGAGGGGGGAAGGCTAAAATAATTCAGCCCAGATGCCATAGTTAACGGTGCCCAAGCCAGGACTTGAAACCTGGTTTGTCTGACCTGATAACCCCTGCTACTAATCAATCTGCCTCCTTTATTCTGAGCCAGGGGTCCGCTTAGCCCTGAAGGAAATAAAATAACAAAAAGTATAACCCTGATCCTTGAGGAAATCGGAACAGGCCAGCACAAACTAGACATGCCATCTGCTGCAGATAAAGGGTGCTAGATGAAGGACAGGAGGGGAGCCCAAGGCTGTAATTCACTCTTCCTGGCATTGTAGGGGAAGGGTGCCTGGAGATGATGACTTTAGATTTGCTCTGTTTTGGACTGAATGAGTGAATCTCCCAAAATTCATGTCCTACACCTTTGTCCTCTCCTGTGGTCTGAGGGGGTTAGGGCTGCTGGAGAGATCGTGGAGTCATCACACGTGGCTGGGAGAGTGAAGTCTCAGGAACGGATTAGTGTCTTTCTAAGAGCCCTAAGGAGCTTGATTTCTCCCTCCACATGAGGGCACCTTGAAAAGACGGAAAGTAAAAGCAGGGCTGCACCAGACACAGTATCTTCCAGCATGCCGGTCGTGGACCTCCCAGTCTCCAGAACTCTGAGAAGCAATGTGCAGCCCACTGCCAACATTTGGATATGGTCTCCTCCCCAAAGTTCATGTTCTGGATATTTGACCGCCAGTGTAAGTATTGAAAGGCCCTGGAACCTTTAAGAAATGGGACCTAATGGAAAATAATTAGGCCTTATGGGCACCACACTAGGAAAGGACCTAGCCCATCTCAAGGGCGTGAGTTAGGTCTCAAGGGACTGAATTAGGTACTATGGCAGTGAGTGGCTATAAAGTAAGCCATGTGTCTGGTCTCTTCCACACACCCTCTCACACATACTCCCACTGCATGATGCCATCAGAACGTGGCCCTCACCAGAAACCAACAAGGTGCCAATGCTATAATCTTGGGCTTTCAAAACTCTAACCTAAATAAACCTATTTTCTTTATAAAATATCCAGCCTTGAGTATTTTGTTACAGCAACATGAAACTGCCAAAGACAGCCAATCAGTCAGTCTATGGTACTTTGCCATAGGAATGTGAGTGGACTGACAGTCTTTAAGGGAAATGAGGAGTTTGTGAAGGTAGAGAGAAAGTGTCTAGAAAGTGAGAGCAGTATGTGCAATGGCATGGGACAGAACAGAGGAACTCAGGGCTGACAAGCTCTCAACACATCCGAGAAGGGGCCAGTATGACCAGAATGTTCAAGTGTGGCAAGAGTCAGGTTGATGAGTTGGCTGAAGCTAAATCATGATGAGCTAAGACCATAGTTTCAAAATTCTGACCACAACCCACAGCTTAAAAAAAAAAATAATACATCATGACTCGCATCACATGTGAGCACTTCATAGGCTCCCATGAGCTTTATGAAACAATTCTTACTCTTTCTACCAGCAGGAAAGTACCATTATTTTCTCTTCCCTTCTTCCTTTTTTTTTTTAAATGCTGGTTGCTACCCAGTAATTTGAGTTCGTTACCCACTCATGTGGCTGTGCCCACCATTTGAGAAACTCGTGGGTAAGCCATTTGACCTCTATCCTGGCACCACTGGGGTGCCACAGGAGGATTTTGAGTGAAGAAAGAAAGTGATTGAATACAGATTTTTTTTTGCTTTTTGAGACAGGGTCTCGCTTTGTAGTTCAGGCTGGCCCTGAGCTCACTATGGTGCCCAGGCAAGCTGCCACGAACTCAGCAATCCTCCTGTCTCTGCCTCCCGAGTGCTGGGATTACAGACGTGAGCCACCACGTCCGGCATTGTGGTATGCGGTGTTGATTGTTGGTGGGCGTGTCTCCACGTCCAGCGTTATATGTGGTTACCGGGGATCGAGCTCAGGACCTTGCGCTTGCGAGGCAGGCGCCGGAACCACTGAGCTAACCCTCCGGCCCTTGAATACAGATTTTTAAATTAACCGTGGGCGGAGGATTAGCAAGAGAGAGGGGTGAGGAGAAAGCCGTGGAGGCGGGCACAGCATGCCCTCCCACAGGTTCACAACACATCCTCCGGCCATAGCAAGGCCAAAGCAGGCTGCTCAGGACGAGCACGCCAGGGCAGGAGCAGAAAGGATGCCCCGCCCCCACTCACGATGGCAGCTCTTGCCGTCCGCCTGAAGTCGCCGCCCCTCGGGGCACAGGCAGCGGTAAGAGAGGCCCTCGCTCACGCACTGGAACTCACAGCCGTGGTCCACGCCTCTGCACAGGTCCCTGACTTAAAGGAGAGACAGAGCAGGATGAGTCAGGATGATCTCCCCTCCCTGGGCGCCTATCTGTCCCCACAAAGGCAGAGGAGGCCTCTTTACCCTGGCAGCTCTTTCCATCAGGCAGCAGGTCGTGACCCTCCCTGCAAAGGCAGCGGGCGCCCGCGAGGGTGCTCACACATTCGTGCTGGCAGCTGTGGTTCCCGAAGCTGCAGTAGTCGACGGCTGGAGGAAGGACAGGGGAAAACAAGCGCGCTCTTGCTTCC
>PVIC010055203.1:0-11303 GCA_004025085.1 Thryonomys swinderianus
ACTTTAAGACACAGCTGTCTCTGTTGTTGGAAGGATCAGTGCTGGGTCATGAACCATCACCTGGCAATTTCAACCTCTTCACTTGGCTTCAGGGTCTTATGTAAAGGAGATAATTGGTTTTCCCCTGAAGGAAATTTTCATGTCTCACCTGGTTTATATTCTTCCTCATCTCCCCAAATGACTCCCATCCTTTTGTGTAGTTTTTGTCTCAGTACTTTGCAAAGCAGTTGCAGGTAAGGCACAAGTCTTATTGATATAAGTAGGTAAGTTAGTTAAGCATCTTGTAGGCAGTCACACAGGCTGTCTCTCTAAAAGCCCACAGATTAGGAGCTAACAAGGAGAACAGTCAGATACCTCCACTAAAGTTTAGCATTATCAAAGGAAAAAACTACTCTACCCACGTAAGATAAATAGCAGTGATTAATATTCTAAGTAGGTAGCAGTCTGATATTCTATGTAGGCACCAGTCTCCCTGGGTGGAGGGCCAAGATCTTTACCCACCTCTTCTGGAAAAGACCCCTGACTAAAAATCCTTGCATGCTTGTTATGTGACTTAGTTTTTTTTCTTTTTGAGACAGGGTCTCGCTTCTGTAGTTCAGGCTGGCCCTGAGCTCACTATGGTGCCCAGGCAAGCCGCCGCGAACTCAGCAATCCTCCTGTCTCTGCCTCCCGAGTGCTGAGATGACAGGCGTGAGCCACCACGTCCGGCATTGTGGTATGCGGTGTTGATTGTTGGTGGGCGTGTCTCCACGCCCAGCATTATATGTGGTTACCTTGCACTTGCGAGGCAGGCGCTGGAACCACTGAGCTAACCCTCCGGCCCTACGTGACTTAATTTTACATTAGAGTCCCATTTAGTCAATATAACCTTAGCAACTATATTTGTTGTAATCTTATTGGTTGATCATGGTTTTGTCTATTTTGTGATATCTCATTATATCAATGTTACCTAAGTGACAGTACTTGCAATGTTACCAGTTGACTATAATTTTGTTTCACCTTAAACCCACCTCACTTTCTGGCTTTTCTCAATAAAAGCCCCCTGGGAAATGAGGTGAGTGGATCTCCCACTTTCAAGTCTACCTTCTGTCCATCTTAGGCAGAAGCTTTCTCTCTCAAAAAAGTTTTCCTACTTTTAAACTGTTGTTCTTAAAATGCATTCTTTGATTTTAGAGAACATGAACTTGCATTTCAGGTATCTGACAGGTTGGGAACTAAAATTGCTCGCCTGTGTCACTATGATGGGGATTTGTTGTATTTTAAATCTTTAGCTGCCTGAAGCAGGAAAGTTGTTTCCCCACAGTGTAATGAACTAGATGATCCACAACCAAGTGTAGATGGAACATAGCCGTGAACTGGTTTGAATACAAGATATATTGGAGAAAAAGATGATTTTTTGACTATTATAACTTTTCTAGAAAAAAACAATACTTTCCTAAAGTGCTAGGATTGTCATAGTTAACAACTAGGGGAAAAATTACATCCAAATATAAATTTGTTTGAAAGAAAGACTCTCCCAAGGAGTATTAAGAAAGTCACAGACTGGAGGGCTGGGTATTTAGCTCAAGTGGTACCACACCAACCTTGGATGCATAAGGACCCGAGTTCGATCCCCAGTACTGCAAAAAAAAAAAAAAAGGTCACAGACTAGAGAACATATCTGAAGGAGACATTGTTTTCCCAGGAACTTCCATCCAAAGTACATAAAGGACTACAAACCTGGAATAACAAGAAGTCCACTAAGAATTAAGATTCTGAAAGCAGAATTTCATGGAAAAAGAAATGCACATGGCCAGAAAAGCACATGAAAATCTTTTTAATATTATTATTATCAGAAAAGTTTAAGTTAAAACCAATTTAAGATACCTTCACATCCACTAAAATGGTTAAAAAATTGAAAAGATTCACTATACTTTATTTAGTGCTAATAAAGACATGGAGCACTGAAACTGCCACACATAGCTAATACAATGTAAAATGCTCCAGTCATGTTGAAAAACAATTTAGTCATTTCTTATAAAGTTAAATATCAACTTATAATATTGCCAAATTGGATCTGGAATGTTTCCCAAAAGGCCCATGTGTTGAAGACTTGGTCTACACCTGGTGGCACTATTGGAAGGTGGTGGAACCTTGGTGGGTTGGGCTTACTAGAAGAACTTTGATCACTTGGGGCCTATGCATAAAGGGGATATCAAGACCATGGCCCTTCTTTCTCTCTTTGCTTCCATAAGCAGTTTCTGCTGTGTGGTACTCCTACTATGATATTCTGTCTTGCCACAGGACCAAAAGAGCAGATTGCACTGACCTTGGATCTCTGTAATTATAAGCCAAAATAAACCTTTTCTCCTTACAAGTTGTTTATCTCAGGATTTTGTCACACTGACAAGAAGCTGACACAAATACAATGCATCAGTTATATTTCAAAATAGAAATAACATTTCCACAAAAAGACATCCAAAGCTTTACTCATAAAAGTCAAAACTCAGAGAAAAAAAATCCATTAACCCAAGTTTTTACCAACAAGTAAATGAAAATATCTGGTACATGCATATAATGGAAATAGCCTTGTGGATGATCCTCGAATGATGATGCGAGCAAAGGAAGCCAGACACAAAAGAGTGTAGACTGGATGGCTTCATTTGCATGATGTTCTAGAGCTGGGAAAACACACCCTGGATGACAGTAGTTGCCAGAGTTTGGGAGATGAGGGCAAAATTCACTGCAGAGAGCACAAATGAACGTCCTGTGATGAGGGAAACAATCTCAGTCTGAGTTGGGATGGTGGTTACAAAAGTGAACTCTTTCATCAAAATTCACTGAAGCAGGACCAGGGTGTGGCTCTGTGGTATATGCTTGTCTAGCTTGCATGAAACCATGGATTCAATCCATAGCACTACAAAAACAAAAAGTCTATTGAAACACATATTTAAAATGAATGCATTTCATTGTATGTAAATCAGTCAATGAACACATAAAACAGAATTCTGCAAAATCAATTACCTGTGAAAGGCTCTTTTTCTTTCAGTGAGAGTTTTTTTATGGACAGGATATTCATTTTGCGATTTAGCTTCCATTATAATGGTATTGATTGTGACTCATTTTTATTTGGTTTAAATACACTCATCTTGGAAATCAAGAAGTTACATTGTTCAATAGAGTCAGGAACCAACTGCAAAATTATTCATATCTAGCTATACTTTAAATTTTCCAGGGAGCACTGCTGTGACTTGCAAGAACTTCTAATCTACCATAATAGTGCTTTAGAAAAGGGCATTTTAAATAAAAAAAAATTCAAGAGATTGCATTAGAGTTGTGTGTATTGAAACTTTCACCTAAATTTACATTGTATTTTCTATGTGAAACAAAGCTTTGGAAATATCTGCAAATACTATATCTCTACGCTTTTACCAATATAGTCTACAGATGGGCAGATGATCCAGAAAGGGCAACACATATTGCTGGTAGTGATTGTTTACAAAGCTAAATACATTTCTGCACCAGTCCTCACAAATCACTCCAAAGGTAAATATGGCAAGGAATCATGGAAAGGTGATTATGAAAAGTAAATACAGCAGGGAGGTTCTGGGGTGGCTTAAGAGACAGCTGGGCAGTGGGAGTGATTCGGCTATAGTGCAGGTGTACCTGGCTCACTCCAAGACAGGCAAGCTTGTGTAATGGGGTCAGTACATTGCCTTTCCCTTTCTAGCCACTACCTTGTATCCTGAAGCAACAAATGAACCAAACACATTCCAATGGACAAATAAGAGGCTCAGTAAATATGATGTCAGTCAACAGAAGATAAGTCAAGCCCTTAAATTCAGATTGGAGAGTTCAAATAAAAACAATTCCATTGTTTATCATCCAGTGAAAAATTTACCCAATATGGGCATATCCAGCACCCATATACATTGTAAAATGCTTGGCAATATGTACTAAGATTTTTAAAGTTCTTATCTATTGACTAACATCTTTTTGATCTAATGATTTAATCTTAAGATTTACATAAGAGATTTACTTTAACTTCATGCACAAAATAGTTCATACAAAACAATTTATAATAGTAAAATATTAGCAACAGCCTAGCTATCCAACAACATAGGAAATATATTATAATGAGGTGATAGAATTCCTATTCATACAAAACTAAATGTAAGCTCTCTTCTAAACCTCCATCACATACAGTAATAAAGCACAGTACTTAAGTTCTCTCTCTCTTTTTTCTTCCTTTTCTATTCTTTCCCTTTCTTTTCTGAGTCATTCTTGCTGTGTAGACCAGGCTAGCTTTGAACTGACTGTGTGGTTGAGCCTGGCCTCACACTCACAGCAAGACTTCTGCCTCAGTTTCCCCAGTACTGGGATTACAGGCCTATGCTAGGGCTTAGAGTGTAGGTCTTCAGTCTTTCTGGCTGCACCAGCTCCTAACTGTGGAACAGCCTGTGACATTGGAACATGTGCCTAGCCTACCTCTAATCCTTAATTTTCTCATGTATGAATAAGACTAATATAGAATTAAGTAAAATAATTAATGAAAAGCGATGACTGACATAACAAAGGTGTGACAAACAGTGCTGGTTTTGGTTACACACAGAAACCACTTTTAAGAACTACTGCTGCTAGGTTTCCACAGCCAGAAATTCTAATATAATCAGTCTGTGTATAGCATTCTGTTGTTTTTGCTTTTTTTGTTTTGTTTTGCTTTTTTTTTTTTTGAGACAGAGTCTCACTTTGTAGTTCAGACTGGCCCTGAGCTCACTATGTAGCCCAGGCAAGTCTTAAAATCAGCAATCCTCCTGCCAATGGCTTGTGAATGCTGGAATTACAGGTGTGAGCCACCGTGCCTGGCATCAGGGTATGTGGTAATGACTGCTGGTGGGCATGAGTCACCATGCTCAGTATCATTGTGTGTGGTTATCAGGGATTGAACCAGGGACCTTGTGCTTGCTAGGCAGGCACTAGAACCACTGAGCTAAATCTCTGGCCCATAGCATTCAGTTTTGAAACCCCTCATGTGGTCTCTGATTCTAATCATGAGGCAGTATCTTGTCTTAGACTAACACTCTTGCTAATAACAATTACAAATGGTGGTAGTGAAGTAAGAAACTAGGGCCTGAAAATGTGGCTGGAGCAATTGAATGTGGCCTACAAGTTGAAGAGATTCATTAACCATGAGCATAGACCACCAGCTCCCAGCCTGACATGACATCAAACCAAGCCCTGTACCAAATACCAATATTCTGACACAAGAACACAACAAACCCAGCACCTGATATCAATATTCTAACATAAGAACAAGCCAAGCCAAGTATCTGAAGTCAATCTTCTAGCATGGATCAAGTGAGCCCCCTAGATCAATTATCAAAAAGATATAGGGCCAGAGATTTAGCTCAGTTGTTCCTGTGTCTGCCTAGCAAGTGCAAGGTCCTGAGTTTGATTCCCCAGTAACCAGATACAATAGCAGCTGTGGTGACTCACGCCTACCAGCCATCAATACCACACACCACAATGCTGGGCATGGATGGCTCATGCCTGTAATTCCAGCACAGAGAGGCAGAGGCAGGAGGATTGCTGAGTTCAGGGCTTGCCTGGGCTATAGGGTCACCCTGAACTACAAAGTGAGACCCCATCTCAAAAAAAAAAGATAGCAGCAGTTGACTTTGTGCTACTGCCCCCTTGTTCTTGCCACAGTCCTTTCTGTTTGAAGGATGTACCTTTTTTTTTTTTTTAAAGCAACCTTTCCTTCTTGAGCACATCTTTTTATCCCCTTTCTTCACATATCCACCCTAACATAAAGAATAATCTTTCACTTTCATTAACTGTCCTGACTAGTTCATTGAATGGAATAATAAGAACCTGGAGAATATTGCTGGTCCTTATTTGGCGAGCCAGCCAGGAGATAACAGGAGGGCCAGCAGGTAAGGCCATTGGGCATGATTATGTTTCTCTCCTCCTCTGAAATTTTTGGACTCAAGCCAAAAAGAACTTACTTAAGCACTGGTTTATATTTTGCTTTCTCTCTCTCTTGCTTCAGTCCTTTCCAAATTTTCTCTCAAGCCCCTTCTTATCTCTTCTCTCCCAAGTAAGGAAGGGAGAGGGAGAAAGCTGAAGGGTAGTAAAAATTAGTGGAATTTGGGTGCCCCTTAGTTTTTTCAGTGGTCACAAGAGAAGTGCTAATAGAATTCAGTGCAAAAAGCCTTTGAAGCTGCCAGTTCAGCTTGGGTCTCAGTATCACAGAGCTGAAATGAATGAGCATGGTTCCTTCAATGCCTGGCCACCGTGGAGAGCTGGCACCCTCAGGTGGGTTGAGGACCAAGAGCTTGTGAGTGACTTGAGGGCAGAACCAAGGGCCCTGTTGGGGGGAGACTCATGGTAAAAGCGGGCAGAGCTATTGCCAGCACACGCACTTCCTTTGGGGAATGGACAAGGCAGTCGCACGTGTGGATCCACTGTACCTTAGCTCCTATGACTGGGCCCCAGGTGGAAGCCTTTGTGAAGGGCCCCTCCTTCCCTCTCCTTCTAGTCCCAGAACCATGGCCACTGCCAGTGGGTGTTCCTGGAGACATTTAATTCCCACAGTGGCTGTTATCAGTTTGAAAGCAGCATAAAGCAGTGCAGCTTGTTTAAAGGTACAGGTATAAAAACTACAGAGCAGAATGGCTCTGTTGCTTTCTGCCATTCTCTCTCCTTTTGGCCTTTTGCCTTTCAAATATTTCACTTGCTTAAAAATCAAATCCTTTCAACCCAGATGATCTTGCTAAAGATTCTGTGAGACCCTGTATTAAAAACATCTGGATCTACTTCAGTTAAATGTGAACTGCTTAGATTATTTGACTAAGAAAGATTTAGACAATGTTGACCAAGTGTCCAATGAAAAGAGGATGTTTACCTGAAAATCTAGAGATATTAGAGCAACCATTTAATTTAGGTATTTTCAAGCTTGAAAATTTAATTTGTTTACCTACTCTGTAATTATTTCACATAAAAAAATCCACTGAAATGGTATCTAATTGTAAAATGGTTGTAGATAACCAGATGTTTCTGGTGCAGTAAGCATGCATACTGCCCTGAATAGTGTATGAATGAGACTTCTCATGTTCTCATCAGACCAATCATTAGTGAACATCATCTGATTTATGGATGAAAACTGCATTTAAAGTGACTTTAAGTATTTTTTAATCTGTATGATGTTATACTTATTATTCTAATCTGGTGGTAAAGGTATTCTTAAGAACTTGCAAGTACTCTAGATTTTCAAAACTGAATGGGAAAAATTGTATAACCATCCTGTTGTTTCAAGTATTCTTGTGCTTTAGGTACCCAAGTAATTAAAATGTAAGAGTCTGTTTGTGAAAGTCTTATTCCAAGAACATCTTGAGTTAGTTGTCCTATTTTTTGATAGTTAAAGAGTTAAACCATTTTACAGCAAGTAGCTTGAAAGACCTTGTTATTTATAGTCTGGAAACCATATAGGGAATTAATTGTTCCTGATACCTAATTATAGAGTTCTAATCCATCTAATTGCATCAATAGTCACTGTCTCCTTTCCTGTCCAGAAGTACTTTGGATTCTTTTTAATGTCTTGTTTTGATTTCATTTGTTCTGTTTGGGCCACTGTATTTGCTGATTTCTTTCAGTTTGAAAAGTTGTGTTTTCTTTTTGTAAGCCTTGTGAATGGAACGGACAATAATTTGTACACCCTCACAAATGAGAGCTAGAGTTGGCTTGCAGGGGTCATATGGGTCTCGGGGTGGATCTGGTTGTTTCAAAATTTAAGTAATTACTTTAGATTTTCACCTTTATTGCCTTAAAGAGATTTTGTTATGCTGGCTGTGGTGGTACATGCCTGTAATTCCAGCATGCAGGAGGCTGAGGCAGGAGGATCATTGCAGTCCCTGAGGCCAGCCTGGTTACATAGTATCAGACCAGCCTTAACTGCATAGTGATACACTGTCTCAAACAATCCAAACAAACAAAGAGATATCAGTTCCCAAATGGCCAAGGATGTGATAATCAATGCAGAATTCTCAAACAAAAACAGAATTTTGCCAAATTCTTCTGTGATCCAAATTATTTAAAAACAAAAATGTAAGTGAACTGAGGTACACTATATGAAGACAGGGATCTCTACTCCTTCGGCATCTCAAAAACAGTTATGGACATTTATGTTTTTGTTAGAGAAATGAAGTAGGAGACTAGGGCACAGTAACATGATGGAATAACTGGGCATGAATTGCCAACTGAAGAGACTTGTTAACCATGGGTACCATGCAGCTCCGATCTGCAGCTCCTCAGCCTGACATGAGGTCAAGCTCAGCCCTGCTCCTGGTACCAATCTTCTGAATGAGAACAAGCTGAGCCTGGCATCTGATGCCAATCTTTTAGTACGAGATCAAGTGGACTCCCTGGATCAACCATCAAAGATATAAAAAGACAGCAGTAGTTGACTTTGTGCCTCTGTCCTCCTTTTCTTACAGTGGTCCATTCTGCTTGTAGGATGTGTCTTTCCTTTTTCTTTCAAAGCACCCTTTTCTCCTTGAGTACTTCTTTTGTGCTGATTTCCCTTGTCTTCTTCTTATATCTGCCCTAAAATAAATAATAATCTTATATTCATTAATTGTCCTGATGATTCATTAAACAGGACAGCAAGAGGCTGGAAAGGTTGCTGGTCCCCACCCCAGCCAGCAACAGTAGAATGGTATGCTTACTTTGAAATAACAGGAGACCCACTGAAAGCAAGTGGCTTCTTCCTCAAGAGCAGAAAACCACTCCAGCAAGCTCCACATTTACCAGTTCTGTCTTCAAGGTTATGTTGGCTAAATGCAAAGCAGAACAGGGGGTCGAGCAGAAAGTGGCAATATTATTGTGTTCAAAAGGCAGAGGTTAGGGCCGGAGGGTTAGCTCAGTGGTTCCGGTGCCTGCCTCGCAAGCACAAGGTCCTGAGTTCGATCCCCGGTAACCACATATAATGCTCCACGCCCACCAACAATCAACACCACATACCACAATGCCGGACATGGTGGCTCACGCCTGTAATCCCAGCACTCGGGAGGTAGAGGCAGCAGGATTGCTGAGTTTGCGGCGGCTTGCCTGGGCACCATAGTAAGCTCAGGGCCAGCCTGAACTACAAAGCGAGACCCTGTCTCAAAAAGCAAAAAAAAAAAAGGCAGAGGTTAGTTGGTTATAGTACTACAGATCTATATTTGAGCCCAGCCTGGGTAATTTAGAAATTTAGCAAGACTATGTCTCAAAAAAAGTTTGTTGGAGGGCTGAGGGTGTAGCTCAGTGAATAACTCTGGGTTCAATCTCCAGTATTGGGGTTGAACCGATATTAAAATTTACAGCTGCCACTGCAGTTACACTGAAAACAATTAAAGAGGAGAATCACAAAATCATTGTAAATTTTCTATAGCTACTTGTTTACTTCATGAATGCAAGTATGTATCACAGGAAGAGATTTCCAGGAGCTCAGCAGAGAGTAGAAACTTGCAGACCCAAACGCTTCATCCTAACTGGTACCAAGTGCTCAGAGTTCTGTGTTCAGGTCTTAGTTTGTGGGGTTTGGCAAACACCACATGCTCTTCCTGAAAAACCAGAAAGAATGATCCTTATAAGAACCACATCCCAGGACTGAAGGGTCTGAGGTAGCAGAATGACCAAGTCCAAACAACCAAGGGCAGCACTAGGCTCTCGCATGATTAGAGTCTCCTTCAGAACAGAAGTCACCTTGGAGAGAAAGAGAATGTGATCCAAGGCTTCCTCAGCATAGCCACAACTATCAAAACCATGCTAGTTTAAAAAAAAAAAAAGAAAGAGAGATACCACACAGGAACAAAATTAAACCAGGTAATGAGACCCATGACCAAGACAGTAAAAACAGACCTATAGATGTTAAATTTACCAGACAGACATTTAAGGTGTTGTAAATATGTGAAGGGATTTATAAGGCGAGATAGGAAAAAAAAGGGACAAAGAATCTCTGTCAAGAATCAGAAATGTCAAGAAAGAAAATAAGTGAAAATTCAAAAGTTTAAAATTATAGTGGTAGGATTATTTAAAAATCCTTTCATCTGTACACAACAGATGAAAGGATCATGGTCCTGAAATATTTCAATGGAAGTTATCTATTCTCTGAAGCACAAAAATAAAAGAAATTTAAAAATACTGAAAGTCACTGATACCACTACTCTGGGAGGCTGAGGCAGGAGAACTGCAAGATCCAGTCCATCCTGGGCATCTTAGCAATTTAGCTAGACCTGTGATAAAATGGCCAAGGAACATCAGTGCAAAGTTCCTGGTTCAATCCCCAGTATTGGGAAGAAAATGAAAAGAAAAAGAAGGGGAAAAAGAGAGAATTGAGTCCTGTGGAGCAATAACAAATGGTTGGTCTAACATAGTCATATCTGGAGGTTAAGAACCAAGAAAGAAAAGACAGAGAAAACAGAACAAAAGAAATATTTAGTGAGAAGATGGCAGTTTCCCCTGAAAATGAAATACCATGATCCACAGATCCAAGAAGCACAGCAACCTCCAGCAAGAAAAATACAAATGGATATATCACAGTCAAGCTTCTGATTAAGAAAAATGAAAATAAAATTAGCCAGAAAGGGCTGGAGGGTTAACTCAGTGGTTCTGGCGCCTGCCTCGCAAGCACAAGGTACTGAGTTCGATCCCCAGTAACCACATATAATGCTGGGCGTGGAGACACGCCCACCAACAATCAACACCGCGTACCACAATGCCGGACGTGGTGGCTCACACCTGTAATCCCAGCACTCGGGAGGCAGAGACAGGAGGATTGCTGAGTTTGCGGCGGCTTGCCTGGGCACCATAGTGAGCTCAGGGCCAGCCTGAACTACAAAGCGAGACCCTGTCTCAAAAAGAAAAAAAAAAAAAAAGCCAGAAAATGCAACACATTGTATTTAAAGGAATGACAAAAAAATTATGACTCAACATAAAGGATAGATGTTACAAGATGTCTGAAAAAAAAATCTTTAAAATGTTGGGTGAAACATAACACCAATCTAGAATTCTGTGTGGCAAAATTGCCTTTGAAAAGACAGGCAAATAAAGACATGTTCAGGTAAAGAAAAATCGATAAATTTGTTGTTAGTAAATCCTTACTACCTGCAATGCTAAAGACATTTTTTAGGTTTAAGGGAAATTATTCCAGGTGCAAATCTAAATCTACAAGAGCCTGAAAATCACTATGAATGATAATTCTTTAGGAATAAATAAAAGGTTAATTTTTATATTCTTTGATGTAATTTTATCTATAAAATGCAAAAATAAGTACAAGTAATGCC
>PVIC010055204.1:0-11306 GCA_004025085.1 Thryonomys swinderianus
TAGACGAGAAGATAAATAGAACAGACTAGAAGATGCAGAAACAACTCCAGACATATTAAGCCACCTCATTTTTGGAAAGGAGACAAACACCCTCAATGGGGGAAAGATAATCTCTGTAACAAATAGTACTGGATAAATTGGGTTTCAACCCACGAAAGATTAAAGCTATATCTTTCATCATGCACTAATCTGAAATTAAAGAGAATTAGAGACTTATATATTAAACAGAAACCATAAACTTGATGGAAGATAGGTTAGGTAGAGCTCTTGAAGACACTGGCATAGGAAAGACTTTATGATGACAACTTCAGCAGCACAAGAACTAGCAGAAAGAGTCAATAATTTGGATCTCATCTTACTAAAAAGCTTTTGTGCAGGCAGAGAAACCACCAAATGAGTGAAAGACAACCTACAACACGGGAAAGAATTTTTATTATCTATTTCTCAGACAAAGGACTACTATCTAGAGTATATAAAGAACTTTTAAAAAATCAGCGCCTCAAAATTTAAAAACCCAATTCAAAGACATCTGAAATGAACAGATGTTTTTCAGATAAAGAAGGAAAGGCAGCAAAGAATTATATGAAGAAATGTTCAACATCACTGATCCTTTGGGAGATACAGATGAAAACAACATTGAGATTTCATCTCACGCCACAAAGAATGGCTGTTATGAAGAAATCAGCCCACAACAAATGCTGGTGGGGCTGCAGGGAGAAAGAAATCTTCTCCACTGTTGGTGGGAATGTAGACTGGTGCAACCGCTGTGGAATCAATGTGGAGATTCCTCAGAAAACTAGGATTAGAGGTTTCATTTGACCCAGCTATTTCCCTTATAGGTGTATATAGGAAAGAGCTAGAAGCATCATATCATAGTGATATATGCACACCCATGTTTATAGACACTCAGTTTGTAATAGCTAAATCTTGGAAACAATCCAAATTTCCATCAACTAGTGACTGGTTAAAAAAGAGGTGGTGTTTTTAAATAAGTAAAACAGAGTATTACTCAACCACAAAGAGTAATAAGTTAGAAACATTTATACTTATATGAATGTACCTTGAGGACATACTCATAAGTGAAATAAATAGGTCACAGATGTGTAAAATACTATATCATTTCTGTAGTATAAGAAGGTGTAAATGAGGTCCAAAATTTATGATAGGTTTTGTGAAATAGAAAATAAATGTTCACTGGGAAAGGGAATGGGGGTGGTAGAAGAAAGTAAAGAAGAAAAAGAAATATTTGATGATAAAAACAAAAATTGGAAATGAAGCCTATGTCTATAAGGAGTGGGGGCTGTAGATAGGGCAGGGGAATGGAACAAAATGAGAATCAAGATTCATGTATAGGTACAAATTCTCAGTGTTAAATATGACCATAATGTATATCCAACATATACCAATAAACCCAATAAAGAAAAAAAGATATGTTGTATTAATATTTGAAGCTTCAATTTGTTTGAATTTATCCATGAATTTAAAATACCTGAATGTCCTACATAGGATAAATAAAACTAACTATATACTGTTATATTTAGATTTTAATGTTCCCTGAAGCCTCATGTGGTAAAGGACTGGTCCCGAGAGTGGCACTATTAGACAGTAGTGGGGGGTAGGGAGGAGGAAGTTTGTCATTGGAATTATGTCCTTGAAGAGAGAGTAAGAGTCTAGCCCCTTCCTTTTTCTTTCTTTCCTCTCTGCCCCAACCATGGTGAGGTTTGTTTTGTTTCACCATGATGGGCAGCCTTGGGACAGGGCCAGAACAACAGCACCAATTGATGGAATTGGTGAAATGGTAAGCCAAAATGGACATTTTTTTTTCTGATTTGATTAGCTTAGGTTTTGCTATAATGATATAAAGCTAACACATATATTAAGCCACACTATAATAAATATGGGAAAAATTAAAACAGTAAAAAGTATTCTTAAAAGATGACTTTGGCAGACCTGCAGTGAAATGTAAGTAAAAATCATCCCAATGAAATTATGAGATCCAAGAAGAATGAAGGTGGAACTAAGTGGCTTGTGGCTAGGTAGTCAGAAACTGACCAGTGACCACCAAGGGGCTCACGTTTTCCAACACTCCTACACATGGTCTTTACATATTTACTTCAAAATAAAGCCAATTTTCATCTAAAAGGATAAGATCATTTCTCATACAACTAATGGCACATGATCCAAAGTTTAGTTGGTTCTTACAGGGAGGGCTGATTTCAGGAGATTGTCTGTGATCCTGGCCAAAATTTAAGTTAATTATATGTAATGCATTTTATTTTTTTTTATTTTAAAGCTTGAGAAAAGTGGAAAATAATTACTCAACAAAAACCAAGTTTCTGACATAAAAAGGGAGAAAATAAAGAAGAGGATAATTCTTGTTTCTCCACTATTTATCAGAAGGTTCCTGCTGTTTTACTTCCTTTCTCTATCAGTCTTTCAGTGTCCTATTGTCTTCCACTTGTACGTTAGCTAGTTTAGGCTTTTTTTTTGGGGGGGGGGGTGACCTAAGTTTCCATTCCTGAGGTGTCTTAGCTCATGTCAGTCTTGTAGCACTGCTGATGTGTCATAGTCAGTTGCATCTGGAACCTAGTAATGCCATAAAGCAACCCAAGGAATGCACCAGTTCTTATTCATGTTTTTCCCTGTCCTCAGAGTGCAGCAGCCAGCCAGTTCTCTTTGTTTTTCAGAACTTTACTAAAGGCAATTGCTAACCCCTTTATCAGTTCCTCTTTTCTGTGATGGCAAGATAGGAAAATGATTAGGTGCTGATATTAGCTTCAGTTGCTTTTCTTGTGAAACCATATGGTGTCCCTGGAAGAAGCCTGTCACACTGGGTATTTTGCAGAGTGGTTTCCAAAAATGGTGACATTAATATGCCCCCTCTCATATGTCATCCTGAGTTTGTGACTTTCCTACTCTTTTATTTGGAGGTAGAGTCTGAGTTTCCTCCCTTCGAATCCAAGTGGAGCTTGGCTACAAGCCAAATGATTTCTGAGGCTTGGTCATGAAAGGTACTATAACTTTCATTTGGCTCTTTTTCTTACAATATGTACTTCAGAGGCCTGACTTGACATACAGAGGCCCAACCACACTAATGTCAGCACACACAGAGCCCGTGGAGAGAATATACAGCAATAGAGATGCTCCAGGTTCCCAGCATTTCCAGTTTCCTGCTGCTGGAGTCATTGAATTGAGATCCAGAAATGTGAGTGAGTGAAACTTCAGATTCCTGCCCTTGGCTTCTGGGTCCCCTTGGGGAATACTATTGCTGCTAAGTCATGTTGATTTTGCATATTTGTGAGAACAAGAAATGTTACTAATTGATCAGAAGCCACTAAGAGTTTGGAGAGTTTTTGTGCAGAAATAGGCACAATAAATTTTAAGATCTCTAAATCAGCAAAACTCAGGCTTTGCCATGGAAGGCAAACATTTTTTGAGTGGATGATTAGATGTAGACATGAGCGTTACAGCTCCCTTTTCCACACCTTGGCTCCTAAACCAGGCTATTCTGGATACAGGAGAAGACACTGTATTTCTACATAATAATCACTAATTCAGACAATTCCCTGAATCTCTTCAGAGAGACTCCAACAATTAAAACTACAACTAACATGTGACTGAGGATTAACAGGTCATTCCAGGGTTCCACAAAAACAAGTACTGTTGGATACCATAAATTCCACAATAAGCAATATTTATTTCTTTCATTATAAAGGGAAGTTTCTAGACACCATGCTGTGGACAAAACCATATTTGTAGAGAAGGTGTTTGCTGTTACACAGATGTTGGTGTTGGTCTGCAAGTTGTAGAGAATAAGTCCAAGTCCACTGACTATGGAGATTTTTCTCAGTAGTATCCAGTCTTGTCTTTATTCAAGGAATTCTTTGTGTAAGAGTTAATTAAGGGCTAGGACTTGGAAGGACTATACTTCTCTATTGTCACTAAAGAAAAGCTTTTGTTTCTCAGATCTGTTTACTTTGTATAAACAAGTAGGGGCCTTATTGAGGTACTTACCTATGTATAATCCAGTCTTGCTGAATTAACCACCACCAAAATTACTGTGTTCAGACCTGTGGCTGACACATGTGGCTACCTGGTATTTACGAGGATAATTGTGTCTTCTTTGATTTTATGTAAATGTTGCTGCTTGTCTCTGATAGCCTGAGGTCTTTGAATTCTTTGTATTCTTTGTGTGAGCAGTGGTCCAGTCATCCAAATATTTACCCCAAAAATTATCTTCAAAACCACATCTAATTTAATTAGATTTTCTTGTTGATCATTTTGGGAATTTCTAGATTTCCATCTGGGTCTGTTACTGGAAATTTCACTGCTTTCTTCTTTAGCTTAAGCATATGACTCATTCTAAATTCTCTCTATTTCCTTAGAAGCATGTTTTATACGTCACATTTTTGAAATACTGTCTGTATTTGATGGGGTTTTCGGATGCGATTAGAAGAAATAATCTCTTATTCATACAGGGAAGCAAACCTAGCTTCCAACCTGCTAGATACTTGAAACAAGAGTTCTTGTTCTCTAAAACTGAAGAATTAATTTTAGGAATGATAGAGGTTAAGAGTAGGGAAAACTTCATTGAGAAAGAAAGCTTTTGCCTAAGAGGGACAGAAGAGGGACCTAAAAGTGCGAGACTCCCACTCACCTCACTTCCCAGAGGGCTTTTATGGAACAAAGCCAGGAAGTAAGGTGGGTTTAAATTGGGACAAAATTATAGTCAGCCAGTAACATTGCAAGTATAGTAGCTTAGGTAATATTGGTACAATGAGAAATCACAGAGTGGACAACACCATGATGAACCAATAAGATTACAACAAATATATTTTCTTAGGTAATATTGATTAAATGGGGATCTAATGAGAAATCAAGTCATGTAACAAGTGTACAAAGGTTTTTAGTCAGAAGTTTTTTCTGGGAGGTGTGGGTCAAGATCTTGGCCCTCCACTCTGGGAGTCTGGTGCCTACTTAGAATATCAAGCACTGCTGTTTACCATATGAGAGACTAATGCCTATTTAAAATATCAGACTGATGCCTCCCTAGAATATCAGTCACTGTCATTTATCCTACATGGGTGGAGTAGTTTTCTCCTTTGGTAATACTAACCTTCATTGGAGGTTTCTTTGAGTGTCTTCTATGTTGGCTCTCTCTATAAGGGTTTTTTGAGGGCTAGCATGTCTAACTGCCTATAAGATGTCTAACTAGCTTACTTACCTATAATATTAACACAAAGAGAGATTTATCATATTACTACTACAGGGACTCAAAAACTCAGTAGTAGAAGGACCTGGACTACAGACTTGAAGAGCAGGCTGTGTCACAGAAATCCAAAGGACTGGGCAGGAGGAGTCACAGTTGTTCTGAGACAATGAAAGAAATTCAAGAGAACACTCATTTCTGGCTCAAGAAGTAGATCTACTCTTAGAAATGATTCCTCTTAACACATCTATCTCTTTGATCCTGACAGATGTCTAGACATAAAGAGATGTCTAAGCAAACACATTTAAATGGGCATATAGTGCTGGAGTTGTAGCTCAGCTGAACAGTGCCTAGCTGGCAAGTGCAAGGGCCTGGGTTCAGTTCCTGGTACCAAAAAAGAAAAATGAAAAAAATGTACACATATCCTTCAAAATACTTGGAGAATTTTACTGGAAATTATTTTTTTGATCTCCAAAAATAATTTTGGACTCCACATATTCAGTCTTCTAGAGAGAGGTACTAAAGAACACAGAGCTGAACACATGCCACTTCCAAGCATAAATTTATTTAGGCTACTATCAATATTCCCAAGGAATAATTGGATAAGAATTGGGAAAATAGATATGATACATGATTACAAGTATGGGGAATGTTTAAATTTTGAATGTAATTAATGATAATAAATTTCATTTTGCTATTAATCCCCTTCAAGATACTCAATTTGACTTCAACCATACTTATCTCATCATTCTTGACCCTTTTTGAAATAGCTCTGTATGTCTTTTACTGTGAGTGTCTTTACCTGTCCTGTTGCAGCTACCTTAGTGTCTTGAATAAATTCAAAATGCTTACTGTAGTGGCCATTTTGGCTTTGGGGAGGTACAGGATATTGCATGATAACCGATCTGGTGAATGAGGTGAAGACTCATAGTAACTTTTTACAAGGTGAGCCTACAATGGCATTCTTCAACAAAGTTCATCTTATTCTGTATCATACCAGAAATATCTAGTGTCTTAAAATATCGCAGGAACAATTCCCTGGTTTACATGTCAATAATTTAATTAGACAAATGCTCTTACTAATTCAGAAACAAAGTCAAGAGTCTGAAGGTTCAAATACAGAAAACATTTGAGAAAGTATAAGCTGACTGAGTTCTGTATCTAGAAAATAGGATGAATATTTGAATAAGGAATGTTCTGATAATTCACATTTGGGGAATTAAATAGAAGATGATATAAAGTATAAAAAGGTCAAGATACTAAAATAAACAAACACTTATATACTGGTCTTTTTGGAAAGCCAATCAACAAAAATTCCTAAACAAATAAATGAGGAAAAACAATGGATCTATTTTCCCTTTCTGTTTTTTCAAATATAACCCCAGAGTTAATGATATCACAAAGTGTAACAGCTCATGGAAACCCTCACAGGGTCTCTAATGACAGGATGAAATTACTCGGAGCTAAAGCAAATCGTGGTGAATGTTTATTTGGTGGAACTGTGAACTGCTTCATCTCAGAAAGGAAACCCTTGTGAACTTGTTCAGTTCACCATTAGGAAAGTAGAAAAGTATGTGACAAGACTGGGATAAAATGGAATTATATGCCTGTCAGTGCACCTGCTTTGCACTTTGCATATTTGATGTAGTTTGGCTATTGAAAATCCCCTGAGGTGTGGGTGTTGAAGTTGTTCCTTACCGTGGCACTGTTGGGAGATACTGAAACCTTTAGAATATGGAGCCTGCTGGAAGAAAACAGGGCACTCAGGCAACCCTAGAAGGTGATATTAGGAACTCAGCTCCTATCTCTCTCTTCATCTGCTCACCAGCTGCCAAGAGGTGATCAGCTTCTTCTATTCTGACCTCAGGCCCAAAGCACAGCACCAGCCAGTCAATTACTAAAACCAAGAACCAAAGCAAACCTTTCTTCTTTTGTTGTTATTTATCTGAGTCACAGTCGTGGAAAGCTGACTCACCCTTTTTTGCTGTCAGCCTCAAGGAAGAGAGAACATGCATTTCTTGCTTTCACCAGGGGATCCTAGTACATACGACTATTTGTTTCTGTTTGGTGGGGCTGGTGCTCAACTGCTACTGGTCAGGTTGTGGTAGAAACACATTTAAAAACCCACAGGTTATTTTTCTACACTTGTGGAACAGATCTGGGGCCAGTGAAGTGATGTAGAGTGAAGTGGAGCTTCACAAAACAGATCCAGTGATGCTCTCTGGCCCTGAAAACAATCTTCAAGTTTTCCATCTTATCAGAAGTAGAGGGTACAATTGAAACTATCTGTTGCTTTCTAGACTTATGTTTCTATATTAATTGTATGATTCACTGAGGGTAAATTCTTTTTCTTAAAACTCTTTTAGTTGTCATTGTTCTTGTTTAGTTTGAATGAAGCACAATGTCATTCCACAGAAATTTTGATGTTCCTTTGGCATTTTCAGCTCCACATTTACGGGCTGTGAACACTAGGGGTCAGGCTAAGAGTAACTGTGTTTTCCAGCAGCACCAACATTTCAGTCGCTATTGCCTTGCTTTGTACAAAGATAGTTAAATAAGTCAAATGATATTTACCTTGGAGACTTAGATATGTGTTTCTTATGAAGTCACTTTAATTTTCATTTTGTTTTTGTGTTACCATACATTCATAATTTGTCATAATGTAAAGCCTTTCATCAAAGTTTAAAACTAAAGTTTTTTTAATTGAATTGGTTATTGGTACAATTACATACATCTCAAAATTACATACAACATTAGGGAATTTGTACCAGTATATGACACAAGTTAATTCTCATTTTTACCCATATCCCTACCCACCCACACCTCCCCATGCCCTTTATACATACTCTTTTATTTTCTTTCTGAATCATATTTATTCCTTCCCTTCATTACATTCCCACACCAAATTTCCTATGGAATTTTCCCATTTTATAAAAACTATCCTACTTTCTAGAGCTCCTTTGCATCTACATGTGTTCATATCAAAGAAAAGATCCAGTATTTGCCTGTGATCTATTTATTTCACTTATTAGTATATCCTCCAGGTGTCTCCATTTTCACATAAATGAATCGATCTTGTCATTCTTTATAGCAGAATAATACTCCATTTTATAAAAAAACCATATCATCTGTATCCACTCTGCAGTTGATGGGCATTTCGGTTGTTTCCAAGATTGAGCTATCACAAACTGAGCTACTATGAACAAGGGTGTACATCTGTCTTTCCAATATGATTTTTAAAATTCTTTTGGGTATATTCCTAGCAGGGGGATAGCAGGGTCAAATGGAACTCCTAGTCCTAGTTTTCTGAGAAATCCCCAAATGGATCTCAACAGTGGTTGCACAAGTCTGCGATCCCACCAACAGTGGAGAAGGGTTCCTTTCTCCCCACAGCCTTGCCAGCATTTATTGTTGGTTGATTTGTGATAGCAGCCATTCTTTGTGGAATGAGATGATATCTCAGTGTTGTTTTCATTTGCATCTCTCAAATGACCAGTTATATTGAACATTTCCTCATATGCTTCTTGGCTGCTTTGATTTCTGCCTCTGAAAAGGGTCTGTTCATTTCAGATGCCCATTTTTGAATTTGGTATTTAAACTTCAGGAGGCTGATCTGTTTGAGTTCTTTATATATTGTCGATAATAGCCCTTTGTATGATAAACAGCTAGTAAAGATTTTTCCCATGTTATTGGTTGTCTTTTAGCAGTGCCAGTGTCTTCTTTTGCTGTGCAGAAGCTTTTCAGTAGGATGAGATCCCATTTGTTGATTCTTTCTGCTAGTTCTTGAGCTATAGAGGTTTTATTCAGAAAGTCTCTGCCTAAGCCAATGTCTCCAAGAGTTTTATCTAACCTGTTTTCCAGAAGGTTTATGGTTTCTGTTTTAATGTTTAAGTCTTGTATCCACTGTGAGTTTAGTTTGTGCATGGTGAAAGAGATAGGTCTAGCTTTGGCTTTGGCAGGTTGAAGCCCAGTATTTCCAGCACCACTTGTTAAAGAGGCTGTCTTTCTTCCATTGAGGATGTTTGCCTCTTTGTCAAAGATAAGATGGCTTAGTGTATCCGGGGTTGTTGCTGGGTTTTCTAATCTATTCCACTGGTCCTCGAGTCTGTTACTTTGCCAGTATCATGCAGTTTTTATCACAGTGGCTTTATAGTAGAGTTTTAAATTGGGGATTGTAATACCCCCTGCCATGTCGTGGTTGCTTAGAATTGCTTTTTCTGTTCTAGGTTTCTTGTGTTTCCAGGTGAATTTTTGTATTATTTTCTCTAGCTCTGTGAAGTATAGCATGGGAATTTCAATTGGAATTGCATTGAAACTGTATAGTAGTTGTGGGAGTATAGCTATTTTGACTATGTTGGTTCTCCCTACCCAGGAACAAGGGATACATTTCCATTTTCTGATTTGCTTTTCTATCTCATTTGTCAGAGTCCTATAGTTTTCAGAGTAGAGGTCTTTCACTTCCTTTGTTAGGTTGATTCCTAGATATTTCATTTTTCTGGGTGCTACTGTGAAAGGGATTGCCTCCCCAATTTCTCTTTCAGTGAATCTGTTGTTTGTGTAGACAAAGGCTGTTGATTTTTGAGCACTGACCCTGTATCCAGCAACACTACCAAATCTGGTAATTAAGTCTAGCAGTCTTTTGGTTGAGTTTTTAGGATCCTCCAGATAGAGTGTCATATCATCAACAAATAATGACAGCTTAACTTCTTCCTTACCTATCTTTATTCGTTTTATATCTTTGTCCTGCCTGATTGCTATGGCTAACATTTCCAGCCCTATACTGAACAAGAGTGGTGACAACGGGCACCCTTGTTTTGTTCCTGATCTTAGTGTAAAAGGTTTTACTTTTTGCCCATTAAGTATGATGCTGGCTGTTGGTTTCTCATAAATAGCTTGTATTAATTTGAGATAAAGTCCATTGATTCCGATTCTCTGTAGCATTTTGATCGTAAATGGGTGCTGGATTTTGTCAAATGCTTTTTCTGCATCTTTTGAGATAATCATATGGTTCATGTCCTTGAGTCTATTAATAGTGTACTACATTGACTGATTTACATATGTTGAACCAGCCTTGCATCCCTGGGATAAATCCAACTTGAGCAGGGTGTAGGATTTTCTTCATAACTCTCTGTATTCTGTTTGCCAGTATTTTATTGAGGATTTTTGCATCAATGTTCATTAGAGAGATTGGCTTGTAGTTTTCTTTTTTGGTGGGATCTTACCCTGCCTTTGAAATCAAGGTGATGGTTGCTTCAAGGAATGATTTGGGGAGTACTGCTTCCCTTTTGCTTTCATTAAAGAGATTGAGAAGTACTCGTATTAACTCTTCTTTAAAAGTTCTGTAGAATTCAGCAGTGAACCCATCAGAAGCAGCGCTTTTCTTTGTTGGTAGGTTTTTTATTACATTTTCAATTTCCCAGATTGATATCAGGTTGTTTAACATTTTTATATCCTCTTCTTTCAGCTTTGGAAGTTCATATGTGTCTAGGAATCTATCCATTTCTTCTAGATTTCCCATCTTCTTGGAGTATAGACTTTCAAAGCACATGTTTATTATCCTTTGGACTTCCTCTAGGTCTGTGCTGATTTCCCCGTTTTCATTCCTTATAGCATGGATTTGAGCCTTTTCCTTCCTTTGTTTGATAAGGTTGGCTAAGGGTCTGTTGATCTTATTTTTCCTTTCAAAGAAGCAACTCTTTGATTCATTGATTCTTTGTATTGTTCCCTTTGTCTCCATTGCATTAATTTCTGCTCTGATCCTTATAATTTCTTCTGTAGTATGTGCTTTGGGTTTGTTTTACTCCTCTTTTTCTAATTGTCTGAAGTTCCTCATTAGATTATTTCTGTTTGCTCTATTTTCCAAGTGTAGGCATTCACTGCTATGAATTTCCCTCACAGAACTGCTTTCATTGTGTCCCATAGATTCCTGTATGTTGTGCTGGGGTTGTCGTTTAGTTGTAGGAACTGTTTAATTTCTTCTTTAATTTCTTTTGTGACCCATTGGTTGCTTAACAGAGTGTTGTTCAATTCCATGTGTTTGTGATGATCTTGGAATTTCTTCTGCTTTTCAGCTACAGTTTTCAAGGCACTGTGGTCC
>PVIC010055205.1:0-11314 GCA_004025085.1 Thryonomys swinderianus
GCACACACAAGGCTCTGGATTCATTACCCATCACTACAAAAATAAATGAATTTGACCTGCCAAGATTTAACAACAATGAATTGTGCTGCTGTAAACATGGGTATGTGCATATCATCATAATATGAACTCTAACCCTTTCGGGAAGATACCTCAAGCAATAGGATAGGTGTATTCAAAGTAAAGGGAGTATTCAGGGGAAGATTAATGGCTATGGGTTTTTCAAATAGTAAATTTTTAAATTTTTTTAAGAAAAATTTTTAAAACATACACCCTATTTTTTTTTTTTTTTTGAGACAAGTTCTCACTTTATAGTTCAGGCTGGCCCTGAGCTCACTATGTAGCCCAGGCAAACCTCGAACTCAGCAATCCTCCTGCCTCTGCCTCCCGAGTGCTGGGATTACAGGAGTAAGCCACCACACCCGGCACTGTGGTATGTGGTATTGATGGCTGGTGGGCGTGAGTCACCATGCCCAGCATTGTATGTGGTTACCAGGATCCAACTCAGGGCCTTGTGCTTGCGAGGCAGGTGCTGGAAGCACTGAGCTAAATCTCCAGCCCATACACCTTAAATTTTAATCAGCCCCCTATGCCTTTTATACCCCTTAGGGAAAACATTAAAAAATACAGACATCCGTACAGGCATACTGTCTTAGTTACTTTTCTCTTGTTGCTGAGATAGAATATCCAACACTCAAAAGTTAAAGGAGGAAAGGTTTGTTTAGGGCATAGTTTTTAGAGGTTTCCATCCATAATCAGCGGGCTCCAAGGTAGGGATGGCAGACAGGCATCACAGACAGGAAACAATATGCTTTGCAGAAGGTAACAAAAGCAATAAGAGACCTTAACCACATCTTCCTGCCCCTTTTATTTTATTCAAACTACTGGGATTAAGGCAGTGCCAAAACAATCACTCACATGTCTTGGTTTAGCAATCAAACACTCAGACCCAGCATTACACAGTCTAGATTCAGCCACTTATGACTGCACAAGGATTTGGGGGACATCTAGACTCAAATTATAGCACATATATACATATATTTAATAAAAGCCACTTGATTAAAACAATCTGAACAGTGCTCGCTTCGGCAGCACATATACTAAAACAATCTGAACAAAGACAGGGAAGGAGGAACAAAAATTTGATAAAATGAGCACAAAATGAATAATAAAATAATAGGCTTACCAGTTGAAATACCAGTTAAAATACAAGGGTTGACATACTGGCTTTTTTTAAAGAGTCAGCTAGATACTGTCTATAAGAAACCCACTTTAAATGTACAAATGAAGGTTAAAGGTAAAAGAATATTAAAAAGATATATCACAAAACTATGAATCAAAAAAATTAACATACCTATGTGGACATGAGACAGAGTAGACATAAAGACGAGGGATATTTACTACCAGAGACACTGTAAAGAGGAGCATTACACGATAACAAAAGGCTTGATTGGTGGGCTTACCAGGAAAACACCACAATCCTAAAAGTATAGGCACTTAAATCTTTAAAATATATGGAACATAAAACAAGAAATAGATAAATATACATTCATAGTTGGGGTGCTCAACAATTTTTCTCTCAACAATTGATAGAACACTTCACAGAAAGCTGGTAAGAAACAGTGAATCTGGGACTGGGGATTTAGCTCAGTGGTACTGTGCCAACCTCATAAGCACAAGGGTCTGAGTTCAATCCCCAGGACAGACAGAAAGAAAGAAGGAAGAAAGGAAGGAAGCAGTGAATCTGAATAACATTCTCAGTTGTTCACTCTGACAGACACCAGCAGGAGATATATATTTCTTTTCAGTTTTCATAGAACATTGATCATGGTAGTGGATAGAATAAATGTTAACAAATATAAAAGAATTAAGCAAATCATGAAGGGGATTCTACTATCCCATGGCTCTATTTGTATTTCTATAAAAAAAAATAGGGTAGAATTTTCCTGAGGGATTCCTGAGTGTGTGTTGGTGGCAGAGGGGCAGTTCACTTTCTATTGTGCTTGTCTGTTTTACTTTTTGATGCAGTCCATCTCATAGTGAGGAAGTAGAACTCAAAGCTCCAGTCTCCTGTTAGATGAGTCCAGGCATGGTTTTCCTTGAGATTAACCCAGAGCTCTTGGATTACCTCAGGGCCGACCATGTACTGCACCATCAGAGCCCTTTTAATTCCTGTTAAAACACAAGATCCTCCACGTCTTCCCTCTCACCATCTCTGTTGGTGCCTCACCTCTGGCCACTGGTAGCCATTATCTCCTCCGCATCAAGACTAGAAAACCACGGTTCTCCCGTGAGATGTTGTGTCTTTTTTCCCCATTGAGTCACTTCTCCATTACTGCTACGGGCAGGAAGTTTTAAAAATATTCTTCTCATTCGAATTATACAGAATCCCAAGGTTCACTCCACATTAGGGATCCATGTTAGAATTGCAGCTCTGCGGCCGGAGATTTAGCTCAGTGGTTCCAGCGCTTGTCTAGCAAGCACAAGGTCCCTGGTTCGATCCGGGTAACCACATACAACAATCCTGGGCGTGGTGACTCAAACATCCACCAACAATCAGTATCACACACCACAATCCCAGCACTCAGCAGGCAGAGACAGAAGGATTGCTGAGTTCGAGGTTTGCCTGGGCTACATAGTGAGCTCAGGGCCAGCCTGAACTACAAAGTGAGACCCTGTCTCAAAAACAAAAACAAATAAACAAAAAAAAGAATTGCAGCTCTGTCCCCAGCTGCGTGACCTTGGGCAGCTTGCTTTGTTCTCTGAGCTTATGTTTCTTTTTTTCTTTGAGCCTATGTCTCTGCGACTGTAAACTTATTTGACAGGGACCAAAACGCCTATGCATTTGCAAGTGATCAAGTCCCTGTATGTCTCCCATTTACTAAGAAAAGTTCTGTCCCGGTTTCCTTGGGCTCCTTCTTCCTCCCATCACCCTGCCCTGTCACCTGCCACATGCTAAGGACACTTCTGTCTTCACTAAGCTTTTCCTTCCAATCCTCTATGCAGCAATATTCCTGTTTATATTGAAAAGAACAGGGAACTACTGGGTTGGAAGAAGGAAGCAGAGAAGGTGAGGGAAGGAAAAACGAAGAGAGGGGGCAAAGGAAAGAGAGAAAACAGAAGCAGGAGGAGCTTTAAAGTATTTCTTTTATGCCTGTTTAGCCTGAGAGATTTGGGGTATGAGTTAGGACTAAGAAAATAAAAAAGCTGTGTGTGCAGTAGGTGAGTGGATCTAGGCTGGGCAGCAGGTAGTCTGATGAGACAGATGGGAAGGGAAGCAGGTGCAAGAAAAGAGAAGATTAGAGAGGGGACTCGCTCCGTACCACGGACACCCCATCTTTCAGGAGTGTTTGGGAGACAGAGTTAAGTTCAAGCTACTTTACAATGGCAGGGTGCTGCTTTTCAGGGAGGAACCGTCCCATGAAGAGGCCACTGAGGGACCCGGCTCGATATGGGTCACACGGGGATGACCCTTTGCTCTCCCTGGGACAGACACCAGCCGCTGAGGCCAGAGGAACACAGCACAGCTCGTCTCCTGTTCAGCCTCCTTCAGCTTGTCGTGTGGGGCCCAGCCCAGACCAGTTACCCAACGCAGTAATGCCAGGATGACTGCAGCCCTGGCATCAGGTCACCCAGAAAGGCCACGCGGCTCTGGTCCGCTTCCGTCCACACCCCTCCTGAGTCCAAGCTCCACTCGGGGGCCCCTCTGCTTCTCTGTCTCTCTCACCGCATTCTGAACGTTTCAAGCAGGGGGTGATCGCTGCTCATCCTTATGACCCCAATAATATCTCCTCCCCCACGCTAGCAGGAAATTGGAAATAGGAGGAGAAAAAATATATTGAGATACTTTGGTGCATAATCTGTCTCTCTCTGTGTCTGTGTCTCTCTCTTTCTCTCTCTGTATCCCCATAACACTATAATAGTTTGAACTTACAACTCTGAAAAGAGAAAGGAGGAGAAAATATCTGATCTGAGAAATACTGGGAAAAATGAAAAACCAAGAGAGAATTTAATTGATGTTATATAGAAATAAAGCTACCTTTTTTTCAGTAGTTCTAAATGTTGAGCCCCAAATGTCATATTAATTATAAATGTTTGTTGATTGAATGAATGAATGTTAGGTGAGGAGTTCTGCTGTCACAAGATCTTGGTGGAGCAATCTTGGCCACTGTCCAAGGAAGAAAATAATTACTAAAAAGAGATCTGCTTTCCAATCCTTGCTTGGCCACTTAGTATCTGGGGTCCTTTGAGTAGGTTACAGCCCTCAGTTTTCTTATCTGTATAATGGACATAATGATGCCTGTTCTGCCCTTCTTATAATATTATCAGGAGGATTAAAAGAGTTAATATATGGGAAGGAACTTTATCTGGGTTTAAAATAAGGGTGTGGGGAATCACCTCTCACTTGTGGTCTATGAACTCAAGGACCAGAATCCTAGGGTAGTCCTTCTACTCTACTAAACTGGTTTCCAGTATTGGCAAGGAACATGACTACGTGGTCCCCGGAACTAAATGGGTACTGACTGGAGAGCTGTGAGGATTGCTGTGCATCAGAAGAGCAATTTCATCCAGCAGAAATTCACAGGACGCAAAACAAATGTCATTTCATTGTGAAATAGCCTGCTCTGCGACAACAAATTAAGCTCTGGGTGACTATTCCTGTAAAACACGTCCTGCGCCAAGCACAGCTCTGAAGGGGCGGAGAGACAAGGTCAGGGATCCATTAAAAGTCTGACACACACCATGGACTTCGAAGACCTGTTCCACAGGTTTCCCCCGCAGAAAATAATCACGTTACATTAGCCCTCAGAAGCTGATGGAGGCAAGATTTCCGAGACAAGTTCTAAGGTTTACAAGACAGACTTCGGCTTTTCTAAATCGTTTCTGAGGAGTATTTAAAGGATTACGGCTCTGGATTCGCCATCGGCTGGGCAGCACCATGGTGGAGCAAGAGGAACTGTCCTCACACGGACACGCTCCAGAAAACTGTAAGTCCTCGGAACGGTGGTTAAAGAGACGGCGGAAATATTGCTGTGTGTGTATCTATGCTCATTTTGAAGCAAAAGCAAATGTTAAGGGAAGAAAATCACAGCTACTGAAAACAAGTTCTTATTTTACAAAAAGTGCAGCCGTTAAGATCTCTCTCAGAGAAAGAAGCTCTAGAATTTCAAGAAAAGCCTCAGAAAACGTGGGTGAGAGAGTTAATACTGGCTTAGCGATACTGTTAGTCTTATCACAGCTTAAACTACACTTCTGTGTCAGCAAATGGGAACGTTTACGAGGACAACGTGGGGCTTCGGGGCTAATTCAGACATCTGTGTACACCATATTTCGATCTCCTTGCTTAAAATAAGCTCTGTCTCTCAAATGGAATAAATAGAAGATATTTTGAGTTCAGATAGTACATTTCCAGAAGTGTTGCCTACAAATGAGCTTCGCCGGAAATAAAGAACTAAACAGGACCAAAGGAAGTCAGGCATCAGCAGTAATCACGGTTGAGCAAGGCTTGATGCCTCGGTGTGTCCGGAAGTGGTTTGGAGGACACAGCCGACCCCAGGTGTGCAGACTAATTCAGATGCAAAGAGCCAGCCAGAAAAGACGAGGGGGTGGAGTGGGAAGGTCATGATTTCAAGAAGGGGGGAGACGGAAAAAAGAGCCTGGAGAGCAAAGACAAGACCAGGCTTGCCCACTGCTGTGCTCGGCTTGGGACAGAGCAGGATATGTGCTCATGACACAGGAATCCTTCCTGTTAGGAGAACAAAAATGCTTGGCAATTCTGGTCAGGAAATCTGCCTGCAATATCTTTTCATTTTAAGTATAAGAGTGGGTTGGAAATTCTCTCTTTAGCCAAGGATGTTACTTATTATAATTTCTCCAAAAGACATTTTTATTCAAGTTCTCTCTCTCTCTGCCCCTGTCTGTCTGTGTCTGTCTGTCCGTCTGTCTGTCTCTCTTTCTTCTACTGAGAGTGGAACCCAGGGCCTGGTGCAGGATAGCCACATACACTAGCACTGAACAACTTCCGGCCTTTAGACGCATTGCTCTTTAAATCCTCTGTTCCCCTCTACTGCCTGAAAAAAAAAATTTTTTTTAAAGGATAGTATGTGCTGGTCCATGCTTTCTCCATCTTTGTAGAACAAGAGCCAATCAGAAGTTCAGAATATACAGGGACCTGGAAGTCCTGCCAAGGACCTTGGGTTACAAGTTGGGGTGGCAAAAGGGGTGTCCAGCCAGGTCCCTGCCCTGCCCTGCACGCTGCCCTCCAGTGCACACTCCAAGCACACTGTGCTCTCACTCACAGGTTCACATGGGAGAAAACGCTCTCACTGCTTAGAGCAAACAAAAACATTGACCGTCACTAAAATAGTCAATAAAATATTGGACAAAGAGGGCTAGAATTTAACTTCCTAGATAATTATAATGAGTTAGCTAAAGGTAAACCAACAGTAAAAGCCAGGCGTGTGGATCACCGGCCTTCCTTTCTCTCTGCTCGAAGGAACCGGCCAGGGCAGCGGGGGCTCATCTACCTCCTGTCCTTGCTTTGCTCATCACCCACATTGCAAAGCTTTCTCCATAGGCCACATATTCCTTCAGGGTAGAACTGTGTGCGACCCCTTCTGAGCCAGCCCCAGGGAGCCCTCTGAGTGTCGCCTTTGTACACCCTGTCCCAGGGGCTCAAGATGCACATGTGCAGAATACTGCCCTTAAGTTCATACATGCACTATTATAATAGACCATCTAATAACTGTACTTGATAGAGATTTATTTATTTTATTTTATTTTATTTTATTTTATTTTATTTTATTTTATTTTATTTTATTTTATTTTATCTTGCAGTAGTGGGGATTGAGCCCACTGAGCTACATTCCTGGGCTTTTTTGTTTTTTACTTTGAGATGATAGGACCTCACAAAGTCATTAATTTGCCTAAACTGGACTTGAATTTGGAATCACCCTGCTCAAATCTTCCAAAGTGCTGGGATTATGAAATTTTCTCCAATGTAGTATATTAGTGGAACACAAAATAGGAGAAAGAAAAACAGTTTGGTGATTCCTCAAAACATTGAAGGCAGAATTACCATCTAAGAATACCAGCAAATCTGTGCATAAAGTATAGAGTTGACCCAAAAGAATAAGAAATAGATACTCAAACAAATATGCGCACTACTCACCATAGCCAAGAGACAGAATCACCCCAAAGGTCCATCAAAGGAAGAGTGCATCCACAAACTGTCATTTATCTGTACAGAGAATACTCGGCCGGAAAAGGGATGAAGTCCCAGTAGATGCTTCCACGGGGATGAGCCTTGTAAACTGTACACTAGGCAAACGAAGCCGGATACAAAAGGTCACGAATTATATTGTTTCATTTACATGAAATATCTGGAATGTGCAAATTCATAGAGACGGAATGCAGCCTGGTGGCTGCCAGGGCGAGGGGGTGAGGAGGTTTGTCTAGGAGTGATGAAAATGGTCCGAAAGTGGACAGGCCCAGTAGTGGGGTCAGCACTGTCAAAGTCATGAATGGACTGAACTGCTCTGCTTAAATGGTTCGTTTTATGTTATTTGAATTTCATTTTGATTTTTAAACATGAGAGAAAGACAGGAGAAGTGGCGATCTATAGAGAAACTGTGGAAGCCAGGAAGCTTGCCGGGAAGATGAGCTGAGGGTCAGGTCTTGAAGCCTGAGGTGTCTCCAGGCTTTGCTGCGAGAAGTGGGACAGTCAAGCCAGGGGCTGACTCGATAAGATCTGTGTTGGAGAAGGGACCCCGTGGGTGAAGGGCTGACGACAGGCAGAGGGGGCAGCACATGGAGCCCGCTGCCCCCATGAGAGGACTTTGAGGCTCTAGCAGACATAAAACACCTCCTATCATGTTCCAGAAAGGTTCTTGGAACGTCTGTTCAATTCAAATTCAGTGATATTAAATGGGTGTAAAATATTAGACACTGCCCTTTTAAATCAATTTTGAAAAGGGCATAAGCCCCTCTCTTTTTCACATCCTAGCAGCTTTGGCAACTAACAAACTTTATAAGGTAAAATTAACCTACTTCCTGTTCCTGCGAAGATTACTCATGAGGACTTGTCCCTGGACAAATATATTACCAAGAAAGCAAACCTACTTTTAATCAAGCAAAATTGCAGTCTCCAAATAGGTTTAGAAAAGGAACTGTGGCCCAAAATTAATATATTTATGTCAAAAATACTGCACACTGTGACTTTGTTAAAGTAATCAATTGATTACTTGACGGAGGATAAAAATTGGTATGAAAGAATGAAAATCTGACTGCTCCATATTTATCTAAGAGCTAAGCTGAATGTAACTATCAGGACCATATAAAACCTATCCAATCACACTTTAGAGAGAATTAAAAAGATGGTGGGCAGACCTGCCAATCAGCTTCCCCTGATCTTTCCAGAGTCACCAATCTTTTCCAGTGCTAAAAACAAATCATCCAGGCACCCAGCTTTCATCTCCACCAAAGCCTCCTCCACAAACCCTAAGCGAATGGGGGATCAGTTTCATTGGAGAAGTAAAATAATAACAGCCACAAAGACGAGAAAGAGAAATGGCCATTGCTGGGCCTCTGCAGTCAGCCCTGCTCATCCCCAGGTTCCTAACCCTCAGCTCCCTGTCCTCAGGGCCCTCGAGTTCTGCATCTGTGAGTTTCACATCCACAAGTTCAATGAACCATAAGTTGAGAGTATTTTTTTAAATGTATCTATCCTGAACATGTACAGACATTTTTCTTGTCATTATTCCTTAAGCAATAGTGCAGCAATTATATCGTATTGGGTATTAAAAGTAATCTAGGGATGATGTATGGTATACAGTGGGGTTGCGCAGGTTAGCCAAAGTCCATTTTACAAGAGGGAGTTGAGCACCCATAAATTTTGGTATTGAGTGATGGCTCCTGGTCCCAGCTACACCCAGGGGAAGCATTCAAAGTGCGAGAGTTCATTTCAAATGAGTTCTCAGACTCTCAAGTCGAACCAGGTGACATGACAACCATGAACTTTGCATGAAGGCGGCAGGGAAATTGCTTTACCTTCCAAGTCATTCTCTGAACAAGTGTCTATGAGGTCTTTTGCAAAAACGCAGTGGGGTCAGAGTCACATTTCTAGCCCTGCGTTGGCCGAGGAGGGAAAGTTGGAGGTAATTAGTGGGGGAGGGGGGCTGCAGAATCAGGGTGAGTTCGATTCTGCGGGAGAAGGAAAGTGAGAGCTGACTCTTGCCTGGGGAGCTGCTCCTCCAGCCAGCTGCACGCTGAGATCCACAGGAGAACGCGCCTCGACCCCCGCCCGGACCTGCCCTCAGAGATGATTGGCTCCAGCCTGGATCGAGCCGGTACTGACCCCTCCCAGGTGATATTCATGTGCCACTGGGCCTGAGAACATCATTTCGGCAGGTGGAGGTTAGCTTTTTAAATCTGCAAAAACTGTACAGCAACCATCCCTAAAGGAATTTTTTAAGAAGAAAAAACACAATTCTATCTCTCTAGCACAGCAAATACCCCAAGGCTTTGTCCACACAGATCTAATTTTTGCTCAACTATATTCCTTCTGACGATGGAATCTCACACTCACTTCCTTAGTTACCATTGATTACAAACATCTTGCTTCTCTCCTTACATGGGAAGGCAGTTGAGGGCCGTGATTCCAAGCCAAGTGTGGGCTTGGAATTAGAAAAGCCTGGGTTAAAACACCAGCTTTTTCATATACAAGCAGTGGGTCGTCAGCAAACTCCTTATCTTACCTGAGCTTCCAAGTCCCCGGGTGTGATACGGGAGTGGCAGTGTCTGTTTATGACGTCATCCTGAGTGCTGGTATCTATAAGGCTACGGCAACAAGACGCTCGATGCTCATGGGGCTTTCAACACCAAGGCACCCTTATTACGGTGGGAACAGACGGGGCTCACCCAGGCAGAGCGGCGACCCTCCAGGGCAGGAAGTTCAGACAGACCAGGAGCTGAGAGAGGAAGGAAGAAAACTTGTTCATGCTCCCGCCCTGGGGAGGAACTTGCAGAAGGCAGTTGTGTATGTGTTTGTGGATCCATGTGTGCACATTCGTGTGCATGTGTCTTTGTGTATATTCTAAAGAACTGGAGTCCAGACCTGGGGAGCAAGCGTTATTCCAGAGAAGGGAGGACTCAAAAGGTCTCGGGACCATCTGTTTCATTGACAACACCGTGAGCAGCCTCAGGACCCAGGAGAATGGAGTGTCCAGGCTAGCTGGACACCTTTTCCTTTTGTTCTCTTGCATGTAGAAAACAGGCCAATTGTTTTTTGTTTTTTGGTTTTTTTTTTGAGACAGGGTCTCACTTTGTAGTTCAGGCTGGCCCTGAGCTCACTATGGTGCCCAGGCAAGCTTTGAACTCAGCAATCCTCCTGTCTCTGCCTCCCGAGTGCTGGGATTACAGGCGTGAGCCACCATGCCCCGCACTGTGGTATGCAGTATTGATTGCTGGTGGGCGTGAGTCTCCACACCCAGCATTGTATGTGCTTACCAGGATCGAACTCAGGGCCTTGTGCTTGCGAGGCAGGCACTGGAACCACTGAGCTAACCCTCTGGCCCAAAAACAGGCCAATTTTGAGGAGGGCTAGGGGAATATTCCTGAAGGCCTTGCATTTATCACAGGATATGAGGCCCTGAAGGATGAATAAAAGAATTCTTGGATCAGGTAAAGTAGGAATGTCAATATTTGAATAATATAAATCTCTAGAGATACAATCTCTGGTACTTTTGTGAACTTCATTAAGCATCTACTCTTCTACTCCTCCCAGCAATCCTATAAAATAAGTGTTATCACGATTCTACAGAGGAAGAAACTGAGGCACAGACCAGTTAGATAAACTTGTCCAAGATCGCACAGTCAATGATAGAGTCAGGACAGAAACCACAGAGCCATCGCTTCTCGGCCCTTTGGCTAAGATCAAGTGCAGAAACCACGGAGCCTACATACTCCATGCGGGTGGCCTGGGGGAGAGTCACTAATTCTGAGCTGTCTTCATCAAGGCACCATGTCCTCCTCCCCTCGGGCATCGTCATCAGTAGATCCCCCTGCAGGTGGGTCAGCTTTTCTGTAAATGTCACCTTTCACTTCTGTTGAATCATTTCTTTTTTTTTTATTGAATTCTTTATTGGTACAATTTATATATATCTCAAAATCACATATAACATTGGGAAATTTGTACCAGTATATGCCACAAGTTAATTCTCATTTTTACCCATATCCCTACCCACTCCCCCCTCCTCCCCCCTTATACATGCTCTTTTATTTTCTTTCTGTATCATATTTATTCCTTCCCCTCATCATA
>PVIC010055206.1:0-11300 GCA_004025085.1 Thryonomys swinderianus
TTGCCATCCTTTTTTTTTTTTTTTCATTTCCCATTCATCTCACAGAAGATGTGTTCTCTTGGGCATAGAATCTTTTTCAGAAGGACTTCAAGCACAGTAATATGTTTCACAGAAGCAAATGACATCCTGTGCTTCTAGAGTCTGTTTCTCACGTTTATATTTCGTTACAAAAATAATACACCTGGAATAATTTGCTGACAAATAATAGCCATATTATCAAAGAAGAGATGCAGAAGTCCAAGTTCTAGGGGGTAACTGAAGGGCCGGTGATTCCCGGGGTAGGTAATGTTTATTACCTGCAGATGGCTGGTTGCTGCTCACTTTACAATGCGTTCATCCTTAACTGCAGCAGGGTTTGTCCCACTGTGTCTGTCAAATGATTAGAAATGATGGCAGGAAGATTTTCCTTTTCTTTCAACCAACTGATCAAAACCTGACACTAAAATGCTCTGAGAGCAAGACTTGAATCTGACTCACTATATCCTAATTATGCTAGAATAAAATATGAATAAATTAAAAAATTATGTTAAAATCCTCAAAGTACCATAGTAGCATAATATATTTAGAGAATAAAAAGATGTAATATTTCTTAGTGGAGCAATATTCTAGTTTGGCCTGATGTAAAAATTAAATTCTGCTCTAGGAGTCATATTGTTTTCAATATTGTGTACCACAATTCTTTTTTTTTTAATTTTTATCTTTATTGGTACATTGTATATACACATCCTATCAGAATCACACTCAATATTGGGAATTTGTAGCAGTATATGATACAAATCAATTCTCATTTTTTCCCATTCTCCTACCTACCCCACAACCCCCCACCCCCTAAATACATGTTTGTTTTCCCCTTTTATTACCATCAAATTTTTTTCCTTTACCTCTCATTACACCTCCACCACATTTCCCTTTGAATATTCTCCACCTCACAATAGCCATCATACATTCTAGAACTCATTAACATCTTCAGTTTCTCATACCAGAGAACAGATACCACAAGAGCATGTTTAAACTTACAGCCTTCTAATTCAGCAATCAGAATATAAAGAGAATAATTCTCCCCTAAGAGTTCTCCTAAAAGTTCTGGATCTAATGTTCATCAGCCTATCATAGGTTACAGTGCTGTTATACATTAATTATTGGCTAAACTTGTATCGCACATCTATGGAGCAAGGATGAGATAGGTTAATACCACCTAACTCTTCGGAACTACAAATAAAAGAAAGATGTTTTCCCAAAGGAAAAAACATAGATGCTGTCATCGTGAAGGTATCTTTCTGATAGGCAAAATAGATGGTGGGGCAGGTGGTCTAGCTCAGTGGTAAAGTACATGCTTAACATGTGTGAGGCCCAGAATCCAATCCCTAGCACCAAAATAAAACAATAGCAGGGTCTCAATTACAATTACAACAAGTACTCATTTGTTTTCTATTAAGATTAGAATTGTCACTGAAAGTGACCGCAGTCACCTGTACATTCATTGTTCTGCCCCAGTTCTGCATGTATCTTAGAATAAGTGAGTGAAACACTAGATGGTAGACTGGCTTTGGGGTGTAAATGATAGTCATTAAAATTGCAGCCTGTAGACACTGTAGAACTTAGAGCATGATATTTAAAAATGGAATCCAAGAATTAGCATTGTTAATTTGTCAGTTGTGGGCTTCTGAAGAGATTTCCAGAAATATGCTGAAATAATGAGTGAAGTAAATACACCATTAAAAGTACAAAAGGAGGTGTCAAGGATATGAAGGCTATGACAGAGAAAACGACTCTTTTCTTGGTAACATAGCTTATGTTTGTAAATGGCCTGTTAGATATATTTTATAAAATTATTAAAAAGAATTGCAGAATAAAGCTGAAATTTCTTTACCAAAATTGCATGCTGACTATGCAAAGCTGTTGATTGTAATTATAGTATTTCTTCAAATAATTTAGTTTTACAGGTGTGTTAAAACCAAACAAATAATATTAATTTTGTGTTATTTTTATTTCCTAACTTCAAGACTAAAATCTGTTGTTGACATTGTTTTACTTGTTTCATTTTTAAATCAGAAAACTTAATAAACATTTTCAGCAGTAGAATTTAGTACTTAATAATGTGATAAAATTTTATCTTTTAAAAGGAAATTTTTGAGTAAAAATTAAATTCATGAAAAGAGAAAAGAAAAGACTTGTTATCGGCTTTTAATGCCTTGTGGTATCTGTGTTTTCTCTCTCTCTCTCTCATTTCTCTCCTCTTTCTTTCTCTTTCTTTCTTTCTTTCTTTCTTTCTTTCTTTCTTTCTTTCTTTCTTTCTTTCTTTCTCTCTCTCTCTCTCTCTCTTTCTTTCTCTTTCCTTTCTTTTTTGAATTCTGGTTCCTTTCTTCAATGGGTTATATTGTCTTATTAACATACAAGACCTATGTATATGTCCACATGTTAAGTCATGACTCCAATAAAGCCTTGACTAAGAATGTTAGTCTCTTAGGAGAATAATTGAGGTTTGGGGAAAATAATGAATAGCTTTGACAAAAATATAAGCTCAGTAGATATGTTCTGATCCAAGACAGAAACCAGGTAGACAGAATACCCTTACTATGGTTACTAGATCTTTTTGAATGTATAGGTCAAAGTACTTCTGCTGGGCATAAATCACTGCCACAGGTAACAGTCAATGCCTATTGATACAGGTTTATAGCTTTAATTTTTGTTATGGTTTTCTGATAGCTTTCAAGGTTTAAGGAGTATTATTTATCAAATGCTTTACAGGTGGAAAGGTTTGTATGTGTATGGAAAGATGCTATCTGTAAATATTTTTCTTTTCAAAGCATATTGTATTCATTTTTTAAAAAATTGCACAAAACGATTGTTTTTTAAAAAATTATCTTTAGTGGTACATTGTATATACACATCATATCATGATCACACTCAATATTGGGAATTTGTACCAGTGTATGACATATAATATGTGAGGATATGATAGTGATTTTCAATGTGGCTTAGTTCTAAACTGTCTTAATTGTATTTAGGGTTGATGACAATTGCTGTTTTTTTTTAATTTATGGTTCATTTTTTTCTGGGAAGATAGTGTTGTCATCTGCAGAGATCACTGCGGAGCAGGGTTCACAGGCCCAGACCAGGAGGGTGAGGTGAAGAGTCACTCGGCAGACTAGGGGAGGTTTTGGAAAACACTTCCACTTTTATTGGCCTATACACCCTTATATAGGGAAAAGAGGGAGAGTGTGGCTACAAGTCACATCGACAATGTGCTCACGTCTGACTGGCTGATCTAATATAATTAGTTCTGATTGGTTGGACCGAATATGCTTCACGCTTGGATAATGGAAAGAGTCATACAGGAGTCATCTTGCCAGCTCTAGGTAAATTTCTATGCATGGAAGAGAGTGTTCTCAGTCTCCATCTTCCTTATGGGGCTCTCATAGCATGCTATGAGTTGTATGTGCAGTGTCTTTGACCAAACGAGGGTTGAACTTCTCCTTCAAGACAGCAGTTTAAAAAATAAAAACTAATCAAGTTTTGAGATAAGTTGCCTTTTCAGCAATTACTTTTCTTATATTCTATATTTTACTAATGCACAATGAAAGCCCATTTCTTTCATTAGTGGCAGTAAGGCTAGAATTTTACAAAACCTAAATACTATTTTTTTAGTTACATTTATTCTATTTTAATTGCAAAATTCCAAAACTATGAAATTTCTCTGCATACATTGAAAATCACCATCTGGAATATGGCCTTTCAAAAGTATCATTTTAATCAACAAGTTGGGCTGTGTAGAAGAGTTTTTTCTAGTGTGATTATTGTATTAAGGTAAGAATAATAAAATTATAGAAGCCACATTTTAAAAATCTTTATATGTAATTCTATGGCCAATTAATCGACTTTAATGTTCTCTCATCCAATGTTTGCCTTAAATTTAGGCTTAACTATTTATGAAGGATGGACATGTGTTTCTTGATTTTTAAAATTAAAATTTAGACAATTCCACAAAAGAGTAAGAAGTTAAATAAAATTCATGGACACAAATAAAAATCCTTCTCTAATTTATAAGAGAGTTTTATTTTCTGATGTGAACTCCTGGCTATCTTTTCAGAAAATGTACTCCAGAGGCTAAGAAACTATGTTTGTATATTTCCAGTAGTTCCTTCTATGGTGATCTTCTTCATTTCTTTTTGTAATTGATAACTACAATTTATAGAGAACTTATGTAGCACACTGCACTCTTATAATCAAATGCTGTCTTTAAGGTAAAAATGGAAACAAAATTAGAGACTGAGAAAAGAGTGTCTTCAGTTTTGGATTTACACCAATGAGATTTCACTTGAATTTTATTTTAATTCTTTATAAATTTGACCATTTTCATTTTTCTCTTTAACTGCAAAAATAAAATATATACGTTTCCCAACAGTCATTGAAAAATGTATCTCCTTATGTAAAATATGAGAGTTGTACCTAAGAGTTTATTTTTTTCCAAGTTTTAAGTCTTTTATTTCTCACCTAGAGCTTTTCTGATATTAATCATGTCTGTGCTCCTATAACCACTGTACTACATGGTATCTCAGTCCATTTTCTGTTGCTAGTGACACAATAAAACAGATGGGTGAAACTGTAAAATAACAAGGCGATTTGCGTTCCTGGTTCCAGTTCAAGTTCAAGGGTCCACCCCAGGTGATGGCGTTCCTGCTGGAGGAGGGTAAGCAGTGCAGAGAATTACATGGCGCAGGCACAGAATGCGCATCTGTGTGTAGATGGCTTCCAGTGCTACTCCCTTTACTTATTAAGGCACCAGTATTCAATCACTGAAGTTCTGTATTTATGACAACCAAGTCCCAATCATCTCCCAAAGGCCTCACCTTTAAATACCTTAATCAGATTAAATTCATCTTCTCACTACCCTGCAAAGAAGATTAAATTTCAACATGTAATTGAGGGGAACAAGCCATATTCAAACATAGCTTTCAGTTCATATTTCAACTGGAAGACAGCAGGTGTAAATATCTGAAATTTTTCATAATGATCAACATTTATGTTGATTTGCTCCCTATTAATTCTTCCTATTTATGAGGGAAATGTAAATTAGTACAATGTATTATCCATATGCACACTGGTGTGATCACTTAGGAATAGTAAATCTGAAAACAATCAGTGTTGGAGTTTTAGATTAACTGAAATCCTTAAATATATTGGTAGGGAGTGTATATGAACAAAATAAAATAATTATAAAATTAAGGTTTTAGAAATCTGTGCCCAAGAAGTTCTTTCTAATTTAATTAGTTATTATAGGCCAAATTGCTATAACAAACAGACTTCCAAATATATACTTGTTTAAGCACAAGGAAAGTGTTGTTCTCACTTTATTCAAATTTTTGAAAGGAAGTGCTTCTTCTTGCCAGATGGATTCCCTCTATGTACAGTAGTTATCCAGTAACTCAGACTCTGTATATCTTGTTCCTCTTTTGGGCATTGTCATTTTCTGCTTAAAGTTACCAAAGGAAGAGAGATACAAATGATCCCTAAAACCTTCATGCTAGATACAGCACATGTCATTTCCCTTCAGATTTAGTCAGCAGAATTCAGTGACACCAGCACACATCAACACACAAGAGGCCTGACTCTAAGTTTTCACTTTTATTTTATTCTCTTTGATTTTTATTGTAAGGTCAAATTTTAATTATAAAGCTCATACAGTCTTGTTTCCTGTTTTCTTTATTTGAAATTGATTTTATTGGTAAATTGTATATGTAAGTTATGACCACAGTCAACATTGAGAATTTGTACCAGCACTTGACACACCTTGATTCTCATTTTTTTCCCATTCCTCTGCCCTCCCAGCAACCCCACCTCCTACATACATTAGCTTTGTTTTCTGGGATTTTTTTTTAACTATCTTTTTGAGGAACATCCAAGATTGTGCTTTAGTATAAAGTGGTCACACGCACAAGCAGGGTCCTATTGGTACTATTTTTGTCAGCATGTGAAAAGATACAAAATATAATATATGTTTGATGTAATCCTATGAATCACACAACAAAGAAGTCAAGTATATCTGTTTTGTTACTCATTTATAAAAATAATGTCTAGTGAACAAAAGAAAATATAATAGACTGAGTATAATTTTCTGCAATGTACATCAGTATTCTGTGTGTGTGTGTGTGTGTGTGTGTGTGTTTCTAAGTTAAAAGTACCTTAGGAGAATCTCTTTAGGAGAGTAAATATCTTTGGGGGTGAAAAATGAGGGTTAAGATAAAAGTAGAAATATGGCTTGAAGTGGCCCAGAAATATATCACATCATCCTTAAAATAGAATAAAACATTTTAAAAATCATAATATTTATCCATGCTGTAGCAACACTTATTAACTGTTTACCAAAAGCTAGACACTCCCTTCCTAAGAACAGTTATCATCCGGAAACAGCTCCCTATGCAGCGACGAAGATAACCATGTTTACCAGTCTTCCCTTGAATGGAAATAGCTGATAAGGTCCTCGACTTCTATACGATGGAATGGAAGCAAGAGTAAAACGGTTTCCGGGCTCCACAACTGTCTCAATGCTATTGAAATCTGGACAGTTTAAATGGAATTCATCTTCTGTGAGACACGAAGCCTGAAGGTCCAGCTGCGCTCACATCCCTGAAGAACAAGAGCGAGGCCTACGGCCATTCGCACTCACCCTGCTGTGAGAGAAGCAAAGCATTCTGTGCGTTTGTATCGCGATATACAGATTGTTCACTTTTGTCCTTTTCATCTTTGCTCTCGCCAATGGCGGATCAGAACATTCCTGTCACTGAAATATTACATATTTAAAATACTATTCTGCCATATAATTTGAATGCTATAAACTTTTGTAAATTCTGAACAAATTATTTTTGATAGGATTTTAAAGACAAAAATTTGAGAGTATAATCTGGAAAATAATATGTTACTTTATTATTAGAAATATCTCGAATATTTAAGGCCTCCTTTGAGAGAAGGAAGAAAAATTAAGATTTGAACCTCTCACAATGTTTGATGAGATTTTTAGCAGTAATAGTTCAGAATTATGCACAAAAGTTTGTAGTTGGGCTGACTTTTTGCCTTTCCCAGCTAGCTACTTAAATTATTATAGATATCAAAATTCTAAATTCAGGTATAATACATATTTTTCATTTTAATGCTAATACTCATTTCCACTTTAGCAATATCAATTTATTAGCTGATATTTTCTGTCATATAAAATAGATATGCTGGATTTTGAATACTATAATCAATATAACACTCGTAAATACTTTAATATTTCTAGACCAATGGCAGGAAAATATGTACTTCATGTGACTAATTTGCCTGTATTAGGCTTTTTTTTATGATGCTAGAAGTAAAACAATTTACATTACTTTCTTATTAACAATTAAGAATATAAATTCTCTCATTGGCAAACGATTGTAGATATTTCACATCTTGATGGCAAGCAATATCCACAAGGACCAGTATTTCTATGGTAACCAATTATTATCTCGTTTTCTCTGAAATATATTTTTCTACTAAATTTTGAGTAGTGGAATTAATGATAGAACCACCTGAGGTACATAAAGAAGGAGAAAGCATATTGATAGACTGTGTAACTTTTTTCCTTATCCATGAAGGGAAAGGAATTGGTTCTGCAAAATTAGTTTTCTAAATTATATTTTCTAGGAACTTACTCTGTGTCATACTTTAACTCAACCCAGTCTCATTAAAATGATTATATGTGTTGCAATAAAAGAACTTTTCTTTTGCTATGATTTTTCTTTACATACATTTGCAGTCAGACACTTAATTCACTTAACATTTAATGCTTCTAGTTGGCAGTGTTTGCTGATAATCACACACACACAAAAAGGTTTCAATATAAATCTGTTAGCCATTTCTTAAGAAAGAAACAATGATGACAGATTACCAACAGATTTGGAATCATATTGTAATATGAGATAATTATAAGATCCATATTAATATGTTAAGAAATTCATATCAAGTAAAAATTGTGGAGTCCCAAAGATACCTGTCTAGTCATTTTTTGTTTTAATCTTAAATTCTATAGCATCCTTCTTCTTATAATTCATGTTTTTTTCAGTGTAGTTCTTCCTCAGCATGCAGTTCTAGGCCTGACCTAAGTTATCTAAAACTCACTCCAAAACCATTAATTTTGGTATGGTTAAAGTTTATCATGCCCTTGGTGTAGTCTTCTTATCCCTCCCCTCATCAACCCCCCAAAAGAACAGCACTGCTCCCATAATTTAAATCAAATGGTCAGGGCTGGAGATTTAGCTCAGTGCTTCCAGTGCCTGCCTAGCAAGTGCAAGGTCCCTAGTTGGCAGTAACCACATACAACAGTAGCAGGTATGGTGGCTCATGCCCACCGGCAATTGTTAAATTTACTTTCTCTTCTAAATTGAAATACAATTTCTAAAACAATACTCGGTTTAAGAAAAAAGATAATTTTTATTAAAAAATAGTTTCTTCTTTCATAAGGTTCCTTGATTTCATTAATTCTATTTCTTCTTTTATTTTAAAATTGAATTATGTATGTTTTAAATAAAATTATAAAGTATAATATGATAATCCACGTGAACAAAAAATAATAATCAAATTAGTATCAGTAGCATTTGAATTTCCTTAAATATTTGTCATTTTGTGTTGGGAATTCTCAAACTCTTTTCTTATATTCTTTTTTTAAGTTGAATTCTTTTTTGGTACATTTTATATACAACTCACAACTGGGCTCAACATTGGGAAATTTGTACCAGTATATGACATGAGTTAATTCTCATTCTTACCCATATCCCTGCATAACCTACAATTCCCACCCCCTATATACATGTGCTTTCTTTTTCTTTTTAAATCATATTTATTCATCGTTCTCATTACTTTCCCTTTGAATATTTCCTATTTCACCAAATCTATGATACATTCTAGAACTCATTTACATCTATAGGTTCTTATACCGTAGAAAAGATATGGTATTTACACATCTGTGATCTATTTATTTCACTTATTAGTATGTTCTCAAGGTGTGTCCATTTGCATATAAATGAAATGTCTTTATGGCAGAGTAACACTCTATTTTATTGAACAAAAAAACCAAAAAACGCATCTTTATCCAGTTTCAAGTTGATGGGCATATGAATTGTCTTCAAGTTTTAGCTATCACAAAATGAGGTGCTATAAACATGGTGCATATATGTTGCTGTGATATGAATCTTGTAATTCTTTCGTGTATATCCTCTGCAGGGAAAAGCAGGGTCAAATGGGACCTCTAATCCATATATATATATATTTTTTTTTTCTTTGCTTTTGAGATAGGGTCTCACTTTGTAGTTCGGGCTGGCCCTGAGCTCACTATGGTGCCCAGGCAAGCCGCCGCAAACTCAGCAATCCTTCTGTCTCTGCCTCCCAAGTGCTGGGATTACAGGCGTAAGCCACCACGCCCGGCATTGTGGTATGCGGTGTTGGTTGTTGGTGGGTGTGTCTCCACTTCCAGCATTACATGTGGTTACCGGGGATCGAACTCAGGACCTTGCGCTTGCGAGGCAGGAGCCGGAACCACTGAGCTAACCCTCCGGCCCTATTTATTTATTTATTTATTTATTTATTTATTTATTTATTTATTTATTTATTTATTTATTTATTTATTTATTTATTTATTTGAGACAGGGTCTTGCTTTGTAGTTCAGGCTGGCCCTGAGCTCACTATGTAGCCCATGCAAGCCTAGAACTCAGCAATCCTCCTGCCTTTCCTTCCTGAGTGCTAGGATGACAGGCGTGAGCCACCATGTGGCATTATGATATGGTACTGATTGCAGGTGGGCGTGAATCACCACGCCCACTGTTGTTGTATGTGGCTACTGAGAATCCATCCAGGAACTTTCCATTTGCTAAGGGCGTGCTGGAATCATTGACCTAAATCTCCAGCCCAAGCTAGTAAATTATTTTCTCATATTGTTGGTTGCCTTTTTGCTCTTTTTCAGAGATGCCAAAACTATGTATTTCCTCTGTTCTCTGAGGTTGTTTCTTTCCACTGGACACGTTTCTCTTTACAGTGGTTTTAAGAAACTTACAAACAAATTTATTTAATATTTGGATCATTTCATGCATTTCTCTTCTCTCCACAAAAATAGTTTTCACAGTCTGTCCAGATGCTGCCATTTTATGTAGCACTCCAGCTTTGAGGACCTCAAGACCCAGAAGCCTGGGAAAGAATCTGTTTTCGTTGTTGTTGACTTTTTGTTTGGTTGATTTTATTTGTCTATTTAAGGATGTTTCACTATATACATAGGCATGAAATTTTCATCAGGGGGACAGATAGCTAATGTGCGACTTTCAGAAACAGTTAAGAATGCCTAGAATGTGATCGGAAGCCTTGGGAGAACACTGATCTGCTGTAATATGAAGATACAACTGACGATCAAGAACATTCTGAGATGTCAGTACTGAATTGAATCCTTCGGAGGCAACACTTGCAGTTGCTTAGGAAAACCCGGATACCTTTAAAAAAATCTGTGATGCTATGATATATGATGGTATGATAATAATTGGAAATATCCTGTTTGTTTATTGAGTTTGAACTTGGGTATATCTCTCTTTCACACTGACTAGTTTAGCTTCAAATATATCAGAGAAAAAGCAAGTGGTTAAAAAGAGAGGGGGGAAAACTGTCCTCTCTCTGGGTGTATCTGTGGCTGCTGGTCCCAGAAGTTTAGAATCTAGGACATCTAACCTAGACTTAACAAAATAGCTCAACTCACATAGGAGAAATATACAAATAAGGAACCAGAAAAAATTTGATTTCTTTGGAGAGGCAAAAAACAAGCATAGCTGTCATTAGTGCAGTAGTCAAACAGCACCAAGTATCTGTAAGAAGTGGATGACATATACATATATATATATATATATATATATATACATATATGTATTATTTGTTTATTCATTTATTTTTGTTCACTTGTGACTGAATCTGATGAAACTGTGTGTTACTGAGTCAGGAAGTTGTCAGGTGCTTTCAGGGGGATGTAGAGCCATCTGTAGTTTCTTCAGAGGTCATACTTGCCTTAAAGTATAAATGCAACAGATACCTATACTATTACAACAATTTCTTTTAGTCTTATTTTCCCAGGTTTTGGCACAATCTTAAAACCACCAAAATTTTCAGTTATAGGAATTTTTTCCCCCAAGGTGTCTTTTTTACATGTTTTATTTTGAAGTAATAACATATTTGGGTAAAAGGATTTCTCTGTTTTGCTAAAGCTATATCCTGAGCTTGCACTGCACAAAGATACTTCAAAGAAAATGGT
>PVIC010055207.1:0-11304 GCA_004025085.1 Thryonomys swinderianus
CCTGCCTTGCAAGCGCAAGGTCCTGAGTTCGATCCCCGGAAACCACATATAATGTTGGGCGTGGAGACTCGCGCCCACCAACAATCAACACCGCATACCACAATGCCGGACGTGGTGGCTCACGCCTGTAATCCCAGCACTCGGGAGGCAGAGACAAGAGGATTGCTGAGTTCGCGGCAGCTTGCCTGGGCTCCATAGTGAGCTCAGGGCCAGCCTGAACTACAAAGCGAGACCCTGTCTCAAAAAGCAAAAAAAAAAAAAAAAAAAAAAGAATGATACAAAGTCCTTTACTTAAGTATCTATACAGACTATAATGTCTACAATTGCCTTGTCTGAAACTTACAAATAATTGTTCATAATCACAATGCATAGTTATCTCCCAGCAAGTTCTTGTGTTTCTTGTTGTTGTTTTTGCTGTTGTTTGGGTTTTTTTTTTTTTTTTTAGTTTTCTGATGAACACCTTTCAAGGACATTAGGGCCTCCACAGTCTTTATTGTGTATCAGTTATTCATTAAATAACACATCCTTGTCTATAGTGAGCTCACATTTGCATGAAAGAAGTTCAAATGCCTGTATATAATTTTATGGCATAATAATTATGAATGTGGCATTTTGCAAAGTGTACCCATCAGTGATTAAGAATGGCAACTGACAAGAAGCACACTTGACATTTTAAATTTTATATAGATTTACTTTAATCACTCCCTACAATATCACTAAATATCTACTATGTAAGACACAGCTTTGCTTTTTTTCTGGATCCTGGATTCTATAGTAACACACTGACATGTTTATTTTTGTAATCATAAACCCTCTTATGACTAGTAGTAGAATTAGAAAGAAGAAAAGTTCGAAAGCCTTGGCTAACTTCAAGCCTTGCTAATTCTAACTGAAAGAACTTTCATATCTACCTTTCTTGATACATGTTTTGCATGGTTCTTAGTTTAGCTACCTGAAAGAAAATTTGACACATTGTTTTGTCAGGCCACACTGTAACTATAAAGAAAGCAAAACAGAAATATATGAAATAACACACCTGAAAGCTCACCTACTAAAGAAAAAGTATGTGAAATAGTGAAAACATACCTATAAGTAATGTAATTCACCTTTATCTGTAAAATGGCATAACACATATACATATACCTCATATAGTTCATATAAAAAAGTGTTTCAAAATATTTAATTTCTCTGTTGGCTACAATATACCTACATGTATCCTGGAGATATGTTTAAATATCTAGACATTCTAGACCTGACCAATTCATTTAATCAGATTACCTATAATAGATTTTGAATTTGTTTGGTTACAGTTTTACCCCAGAGTTGAGGACCACTGTTTTAGGATATTTCCTGACATTCATAAAATGCTCCATTAATATATCTGTCTATATTATTCTGCCTTAAAGAATGATAAGTTTGAATCATTTATACTCAAATGGAAGTACCTTCAGGACATACTCATGAGTGAAATAAATAGGACACAGATGTGTAAATATCATATCTGTTCTCTGGTATGAGAAACTGAAGTTGTTAATGAGTTCTAGAATATATGATGGAAATTGTGAAATAGAAAATATTCAAAAGAAAATGTGGTAGAGGGGTGAGTAATGAGGGGTAAAAAACATGTAATGGTAATTTTTAAAAAAGGGAAACAAAACTTATGTATTTGGGGGGGTGGTTGTACGGTAGGTGGGGGAATGGGAAAAAATGAGAATTAAATCGTGTCATATACTGGTACAAATTCCCAATATTGAGTATGATCGTGATGTGTATATACAAGGTACCAATAAGGATTTTAAAAAATGACTCCTTCCACACTTTAGGCTAGCACCGCAGAAGAAATCCACCACAGAGCCGCCATATTGGGAAGTGGTGCAATTGGAGGTTATTTTGAGAGGGAGTTTACTGTTGAAGACTGCTATATTCAATACCAATGCTCCTTCATACAATTTACTCACTCAAATAGCTTAGCCCAGAGGGATGTTTTTGGATGCACATCTCTCTTTGTTTGGTTTTGTTGTCTTTTGTTTGTTTCTTTGTTTTGTTCTGTCTTGCTTTGCTTTAGGTTTCTTTTTCACTTTGTTTTACCTTTGTTCTTAGTTTTTCTTTTCTTTATATTTTGTTTGTTATTTTTACCTAATTCTGTTCATTTTTCTTTATTCTTTGAGTTTTCTCTCACTTTTAACTCTTTCTCCTTTTCACCTTCTTTTCTTTCAAATTTTCTATCATATTTCATTTTACCCTTTCCCAATCCCTCTATTTTAATTATTGCTATGAAGATTTTCTAATTTTTAGCTGTTTAATTTAATCTACTACAGCTGATTTCTGATCAACTATTAATGATGGAAATCAGTATGGAAATTTCTCGAAAAACTGAAAATACAAAGTCCATTTGAATCATCAACTTCCTCTAACTAGTTACCCAAAAGGATTGTAAAATACTGAATCAAGCATACCTCTATTTATAGCAGCACAGATCTTAATATTTAAACCATAAAAGCTGCTTATATGCCAGTCAACATATGAATGTGTTAAGAGAGTGTAGCATAGATACACACTGGAGTAATTCTGAGCCATAGAAAAAAGATAAATCATTCTTAGAGAAATGGATGCAGCTTTAGACCAAAATCTTAAGTGCAATAAATCAGATGCAGAAACTTAAATATCACATGGCTTCTTGAAGAGAACAGGGAAGGGGGATTTTACTAGAATTTTTGCAGTATGTCCTGGTCTCCCTCAAGCTATGACAACACAAGACAAAATAATCAATAAATAGACAGAAATGAGACTTAGAGAAGATCCTGCGCTGTGGGCCTGATAAAATGCTTTTCAAGCAGTAAAGGACATAGACTCTGAGCTTGCAACAATTCGTTGTGTTCATTCATAGGGAGTATCACATGATTCATAACATGGAAATAATCCATGTTTTATTGTTTGTTTTTTCCAAAATAATTTTGTTAGTATAAGTTCGCCACACATAAATTCACTGAACATGGAAAATTGGTACATCCATATATTCTGAGGCTTCAGTGATCCAATGATATTGTCATCCTTGAGGGCAAGATTACATCAACTTAAGATCCTCATGAAATCCTAAAACAAATGCAATAGGAATACCAGCCAGAACTCTTATTTTTGCTTTTCCTATTTAAGAAAACCCTTCCATGTTTTATTGCTTTTCCAAATAATGACTTTCTTGTGTTTATTGCACAGATACAAATAACATTAAGGTGTTTTACCTCTGATCCATCAAAACATCCATGAAAGAAGGAATATATGAGCAGAAGTGGTCCAAGAGTGAGGAATTAATAACTCTGCTCCATTCTGTGAACAAAGAAAGGTCTACTAATATTTGAATTGTTAACACTCCTCTATTTTTACCTTAGAAACAAGGTATGAACATTGGGGAAACAGAAATGACAAACTTGGGTATTCCTCCCCAAATAGTCAAGTAAATCATGACTTGGGGGGTCACAAGATATTTAAGTCAAATTGTATAATAACTAGCAACAAGAATATTGCCTCTTACTTTCTGCATTCATCACATGTTGATCACATAGTGGGCATGAATTGTGCTTTAATTCACACTCAATACAATTGTATGAACTAGAAATATAAATACTTGCCTCAGTGATGGTAACAATCTTCCTTGGGTTACAGCAATAATAATTGGAGCCACTAAGACTTAAAATGAAGTCATCCTCAGGATCCAATGTAATGAACATTTTGATTTTTTTCTGAATTATCAGAAAATTTTCCACCAGAGTCCAGACTGCAGGGATGCCTTAGTCACACTATATAACGATCCCAGAACACAGGAAGATGTAGAGAGCAATAGTGACATCTTGGATGTAGGTACAAGAGAGACATGTGCTGAATTATTGCTACGGTTTGTATTTAGATGTGTCCCCAAAGTCACATGCTTTTTCAGAGGTAGCTGAATCTAGAATGTGGGATTGTTTCATGGTGGGGCTAGGCCCAAGGGCACTAGTATTAAGGATGTAAGTGCTACTAACCTTAAATAATTTGAATAATATAAAAAGATAGAAAGATGATGTTAAATTTTCTCGTTGCTTTTGATCTGTTCCACCACCATGAGTGTTGCCCCGCTGCCATGTATCATCCTGCCTTGGAGCCAAAAATTACGAACAGAAATCATGATGAACTGTGAGGTAAATAGCCATTTCCACTTTATCTGTGGCTGTTGAGTATTTTGTCCCAGCAGAGAGAAAAGTAATTAAGACAATTAGTATGCATCCACTCTTTATGCAGCATTTGCCTGTGAACTGCCACTATCTTTCAGTAGATTCAGCAAGGACCAGACATATCTCTTCTCTGTGATCTATACAGACCCTAAATGGAGAAAAACAGTGAACAAAAAACTCCTCCTGCTGTAACAAACTATGGAAATAGCCTTCAAGGGCATTCATTTTCACTTCTTCCTCCATGAATACAAAGTAGTCTCCAGAGATCCAGGAAGGTGGACCAGTTTGAGGAGTCATGGAAAAAAATTGTCAGGGGAACAATTTTTCTGGTGTGATACTGTGTATCTAATCAGACAGAAAAATTCAAACATGAATTCAGTCTGCTAAACCTAACAATCTAGTTTATATTTTACATATTTCCTTTCAAATATTATACATATTTCTTTTTCTGTAAACTAATCATAATCTCACAGTTGTAAATCGAGGAGTGATATGTGGAGGAAATAAAATAAACTATATAGAAATCATACCTCATTGACTGGCATTCAGAAAACCCTTAGAAATACCTCGCGATGTTATGGGCACTGTCATTCATCCCTCTACACACTCATCATCACCTAAATAATTCTTTCAGAATACTTAAGAAATGAATAAAAGGACCCACATTCAGCCTGCAGACATAAAATGTCAGTGCAAAGTAGAAGCAGTGTAGAATGGAAACTTTTTTTGTATGAGATTTCTGAATGACCACAACCAATGATAACAAAAGCTCTGATAAGATAAGCTTGTGCATGAGTATCCTGTCATCTAATTACTCACAATGTTGTGTTTGTACTGATGAGGGAAAATGACACTTTTATAATTCATCCCCACTGGCTCCCATTGTCAACTCTTACTATGTGAAGCTTCATTTCTGATAGACCAAGACTAAGGACCTATACCCATTCCCACATCAGTGCCTGAAGAAAACCCAGCCTTCTCACCCAGGATTGATAGCTATACCATGACAGAGTGAAGCATACTGAAGTCTAAAAATGGGCAGCAGAAACATGTATGGACCCAAAAGTCTAGAATTATTGGACTAAAGATCTAGAGGTACAGGGTGATTATTAGTGATTACATGAGTGTGGAGACCTAATACACAGAGATCATAGTCAACTATTACTCCATATTCTTCAAACCTCTGTGGACTTCCTCATAATATTCCCCAATAGGGAATGAAATTGACAATACTTTTGGATCCTTTACTCAGTAGGAAGTATATTTGTAATAATCTTTTCTTTCATTTCTTTAATTTTCTTAAAATATTAATTGGTACATTTTATTGGTACATTACATATACACATCCCAAATGCATTCCACATTGAGAATTTGTACCAATATATGACACAATTTAATTCCCCTTTTCCGTTTCCCCTACCCACCCTACCACCCTCCCACTCTTCATACATGAACATTGTTTCATTTTTACCGTGAATTTTTTTCTTTCCTCATTAGTAATCCCTAAACCTCATTACCCTTTGAATATTTACTATTTCACAATATCAATCATGCATTCTAGAAGACATTTACAACTTCACTTTCTCATACCAGAGAAAAGGTATGATATTTACACATCTGTGACCTATTTATGTCCTGAAGGTACGTCTGTTTGAGTATAAATGCTTCAATCTCATCATTCTTTATGGCAAAGTAATACTCCATTTTAAAAAAGACCGCATCTTCTTTATCCAGTCTAGAGTTGATGGGCATTTGGGTTGTTTCCAAGATTTACCTATTCCAAACTGAGCTGCTCTAAACATGGGTGCTCATATGTCACCGTGATATGAATCTTGTAAGTCTTTTGTGTATATCCACAGCAGGGGAATAGCAGGGTCAAATGGAACCTCTAGTCCTAGTTTATTGAGTGATCCACACTGATCTCCATAATGGTTGTACTAGTCTACATTCCCAACCACAGTGGAGAAGGGTTCCTTTTCCTCCACAACCTCGCCAGCATTTGTTGATGGCTAATTTCAAGGCAGCAGCCACATGCTTTGTGAAGAGCTATTTTCATCTGCGTCTCTCAAATGGCCAGTGACGTTGAGCATTTCTTCATGTACCTCTCAGTTGCTTTTACTTCTTCCTCTGAAAAGTGTCTGTTCATTTCAGATACCTATTTTTGAACTGGGTCTTTAATTTAGCAGGACTGATTTTTGAAAGCTCTTTGTATATCCTGGATGGTAGCCCTTTGTCTGAGGAATTGCTGGAAAAGATTTTTTCCATATTGCTGGTTGCCTTTTTGCTCTGATGCTGGTTTCCTTTGCCAGGCAGAAGCTTTTTAATGGAAAGAGATACCATTTGTTGATTTATTCTGATAGTTCTTGTGCTATAGAGGTTTTGTTCATAAACTCTTTCCCTAAGCCAATGTCTCCAAGAGTTTTACCTAACCTGTTTTGCAGCAGGTTTAGTGTCTCTGTTTTAATATTTAGGTCTCTCATCCACTTTGATTTTAGTTTAGTACACGGTGAAAGAGATGGGTCTAGCTTCAGACTTTGGCAGGTTGAAGCCCAGTTTTTCCAGCACCATTTGTTAAAGAGGCTATCTTTGCTCCATTGAGGATGTTTGGCTCCTTTGTCAAAGATGAGGTGGATTAGTGTATCTGCCGTTGTTTCTGGATCTTCTCATCTATTCCACTGATGCTCAGGTCTGTTTCTTTGCCAGTACCATGCCATTTTTTTTAATCACAGTGGCTTTTAGTAAAGTTTCAAATAGGGGGAGGTGATACACCCTACCATGTCCTTGTTTCCTAAAATTGCTTTTGCTATTCTAGGTGTCTTGTGATTCCAGATGAGTTTTTGGATGCTCTTCTCTAGATCTGTGAAATATGCTGTTGGGATTTCAGTGGGGTTGATTGAATCTATATAGTAGTTGTGGGAGTAAAGCCATCTGATGGTGTTGACTCTTCCTATCGAGGAACAAGGGATGTTTTTCCATTTTCTGATATCCTCTTCAATCTCCTTTTTCAGAGTGCTGTAGTTTTCGGAGTAGAGGTCCTTTACCTCCTTTGTTAGACTGACTCCTAGATATTTCACTTTTTTGGATACTATTGTAAAAGTGACTCAGTCCACAATTTCTTTCTCTATCGATCTATTATTTGTGTATAAAATGCGATTGATTTTTGAGAATTGACCTTGTATGGCACTCCGGTACTAATTTGGTGATTAAGTCTAGCAGTTGTTTGGTGGAGTTTTTAGGATCTTCTAGATAGAGAACCATGTCATCAGCAAATTTAACTTCTTCTTTTCCTATCTTTATTCCTTTTATTTCAATTGTATAATTGCAATGGCTAATGTTTCTAGCACTATATTGAACAGGAGTGGTGACAGTGGACATCCTTGTCTTGTTCCTGATCTTAGTGTGAAAGATTTCAGTTTTTGACCATTTAGGATGAGGCTGGCTGTGGGTTTCTCATAAACAGCTTTTATTACGTGGAGATACAGTCCATCTACTCTGAGTTTGTGTAGGGTTTTGATCATGAATGGGTGTTGGATTTTGTCAAATGCTTTCTCTGCATCTACTGAGATGACCATATTTTTTTTGTCTTTGACTCTGTTAATATAGTGAATAATGTTTCCTGATTTACGTATGTTGAACTATCCTTGCATCCCTGGGATGAATCCAACTTGGTCAGGGTGTATGATCTTCTTGATAATTCTCTGTATTCTATTTCCTTGTATCTTGTTGAGGATTTTTTCATCAATGTTCATTAGGGAGATTGGCCTGTAGTTCTTTTTTCGGGTTGGGTCTTTTTCTCCTTTTGGAATCAAGGAAATTGTTGCTTCAAGGAATGAATTTGGGAGTACTGCTTTCCCTTCAATTTCACTGAAGAGTTTGAGAAGTAGTGGTATTAACTCTTCTTTGAAAGTTGTGTAGAATTCAGCAGTAAAGCCATCAGGACCAGGACTTTTCTTTGTCAGTAGATTTTTTATTACATGTTCAATTTCACAAATTGATATTGGGGTATTTAACATTTTTATATCCTCTTCATTCAGCTTTGGATGTTCATGTGTGTCTAGGAATCTGTCCATTTCTTCTACATTTTCTATCTTATTGGAACACAAATTTTCAAAGTATGCATTTATTATCCTCTGGACTTCCATTGGATCGGTGATGATTCCCCATTTTTCATTCCTAATAGCATGAGCCTTTTCTTTCCTTTGTTTGATAAAGTTTGATAAGGCTAGGGATCTGTCCATTTTGTTAATCTTTTCAAAGAACCAACTCTTGGATTCGTTTATTTTATTTTATTTTTTGGTATGGTTCTCTTAGTCTCCACTGAATTAATTTCTGGCCTGATCTTTACAATTTCCTCCCTAGTATGAGCTTTGGGTTTGCTTTGCTTTTCTTTTTCTAGTAGCTTGAGGTTTAGCATTAGGTCATTTATTTGAGCTTGTTCTATTTTCTTGGTGTAGGCATTTACTGCTATGAATTTCCCTCGTAGAACTGCTTTCATTTTATCCCATAAATTCCTGTAAGTTGTACTGGGATTATTGTTTAATTGTAAAAACTGTTCAATTATTTTCCTGATTTCTTCTTTGACCCATTGGTTGGTCAGCAGAGTATTATTCAATTTCCAGTGTTTGTGACTGTCTTGAGATTTCTTTTGCTATTCAGTGCCAATTTCAAGGCATTATGGTCTGAAAATAAACCGGGGATAACTTCAATTCCTTTGCACTTACTTAAACATGTTCTATGAACTAGTATGTGGTCTCTTTTGGAGAATGACCCATGGGCAGCTAAGAAGAATGTTATTCTGATTTTTTTGGATGAAATACTCTGTAGGCATCTGTTAAGTCCATTTGTTCAAAGGTTTGGTTCAGTTCAAGTATTTCATTATTGATTTTTTTTGTCCAGTTGATCTGTCTAGTTGTGAGAGCGGGGTATTGAAGTTGCCAACTACTATTGTATTAGTGCTTAGCAGAGTTTTCATATCTGTTAACATTCATTTTATATAGTTGGGTGCATTGGAATCTGGATTCTACCTGTGCTGAATCCTACTTCAGTGGACCTGCAGTAGGTCAGGTCCCGTGACAGAAGGACAGGACTCTTCCCAGGGCATGGGAAGTCATGAAATGCCCTTTTTATGGTCAAAACTGCAGTGAATGCTGCTACTGAGAGCCATCCAGTGGAGTGACCCAGTGGAGTACAGAAAGAATCAACTAAATATGGCAGGAAATTATTCTTCCCCTCAAAGAAAGTTGTTGCTCATTACAGCCTGTGGTAAACTGTAACTCACTACTGAAATTCCACAGTGAAATTCCACAATGAACTTTAGCCAGCCATTTCTCATGACCTACTTGTCCTCCTTGTCCTTTAATCCTCACTGCTATCTGCCTTTAAAATGGACCCCTAGGGACCAGGCCCAGGCCAGCTGATCCAGAGACTTCCATCTACCCTGGGTGGGTCTGGGAAAGTGCTGCAGAGGCTGCACAGTGACTTCTGCTGCCTGCAAGCAGCCCTCCTACCAGCGGACCCAGGCCAGCTGCCCCAGGGACCTCCATCCACCCTGAGCGAGTCTGAGTAAATGCCCCAGAGCAGAGCTTGCCCAGTCACTTCCTGGCTCTCCTTGCATTGAGCATTTGTGTTAAAAAGTCTGCTGTGATCCTGATGGGCTTCCCTTTATATGTGGTTATTTTCTTAAAATTAGTGAATGCATGATATTTTATTATATGGACATATTAAATTTGTATGTAACCATTCTGCAATTTTTATCAATCCATTGAAGCTGTTCTAAATGTTACTGTAGTATAAATTGAGCTCAGATGTGAACAGTCATCGGCTTGGCAGAGAGTGTGGGGGTGAGATTTCAGTCAAAAACCACCAGTCTTGGGGGGCCAGAGATTTAGCTTAGTGGTTCTGGCATCTGCCTCGCAAGCTCAAGGCCCTGAGTTCAATCCCGGTCACCACATACAGTGTTGGGCGTGGTGACTCACGCCCACCAGCAATCAATACCACATACCACTGTGCGGAGCATGGTGGCTCACGCCTGTAATCCCAGCACTCTGGAGGCAGAGGCAGGAGGATTACTGAGTTCTCGGCTTGCCCAGTCTACATAGTGAGCCCAGGGCCAGCCTGAACTACAAAGCGAGACCTTGTCTCAAAAAAAAAAAAAACCCACCAGTCTTGGGCCGGAGGGTTACCTCAGAGGTTACAGCGCCTGCCTCCCAAGCGCAAGGTCCTGAGTTCAATCCCTGGTAACCACATACAATGCTGGGTGTGGTGACTCATGCCCACCAGCAATCAATACCACATACCACAGTGCCAGACATGGTGGCTCATGCCTTTCATCCTAGCACTTGGGAGGCAGAGACAGCAGGATTGCTGAGTTCCAGGCTTGCCTGGGCTACATAGTGAGCTCAGAGCCAGCCTGAACTACAAAGCGAGAACCTGTCTCAAAAAAACAAAACAAAACAAAACAAAAAACCAGTCTTGTAGGGGTTTGTTTGTTTGTTTGTTTTGTTTTGTGTTTTTCTTTGAGACAGAGTCTCACTTTGAAGTTCAAACTGGCTCTGAGCTCACTGTGTAGTGCAGGCAAGCCTCAAACTCAGAAATCCTCCTGCCTCTGCCTCCTGAGTGTTGGGATTATAGGTATGAGCCACCACACTGGGCATTGTGGTTTGTGGTACTGATTGCAGGTGGGTGTGGGTCAATATGCCCGGTATTTTTGTATGTGGTAACTGGGGATCGAACCAGGAACCTTGCACTTGGTAGGCAGGCACCAGAACCACTGAGCTAAAACTCTGGCCCCAGTCTTATAGGTTTTTAAAAGAATTGTTTTAGAGACAGGGTCTTGCTCTGTAATTCAGGCTGGCCCTGAACTCATTATGTTGACCAGGCTAGCCTCAAACTCATGGTGAACCTCCTGCCTCAGCCTCTGGAGTGCTGAAATTTCATGTGTGAGCCAGCACATCTGGCTTCTTGTATGTTTTTTAAAATTGAATTCTTTATTGGTACAATTTATATACATCTCAAAATCACATATAACATTGGGAAATTTGTACCAGTATATGCCACAAGTTAATTCTCATTTTTACCCATATCCCTACCCACTCCCCCC
>PVIC010055208.1:0-11304 GCA_004025085.1 Thryonomys swinderianus
CTGCAGAGGGCACGTCTCAGTACGGCTAGGACAAGTGACAAAACGCACCCCATGCAGGGGAGAGGAAGGGGCCGGAGAAAAGTCATTGAGGGTAGAGTCAGACATGGGTTTGGAAAAGAGGAATGGTTCCATGTGTTGGGGAAGTTTCACAGGAGAAGAGGAAAAGATCAAACAACTGAGCAAATGCCCAATATCTTACCTGCTACATTGAGGAACTTGGGTTCTACCAGTATACATTAAGGGACAAAAAAGACGTCTATGAATATCAGGGTGGGAGAAACTGGAATACGCACATTCATGAATAAGAGAGAGGGAGAGGGAGAGGTAAAAGGGGAGGGGGAGGGGGAAGGGGAGGGAGGGGAGGGAGAGGGAGAGAGAGATCCAACATTAATTAAAAGGCCCAAAGCAAGTTTCTATATTGTAAGCTTGATGTCAAAGTTTTCCTCATCAACAAACCTCACTTTACTTCTGCGTTGAACAGATTGAATATGTCTCACTCATGGTGTGGAAGGCACGACCTTTTCCTGTATATCTAATGGTGTAAATGTAATCACATTTAGAAGGCAACTTCATGGAAATATGTGCACTGCTGCCTAACAAGCCCTGTAGGTGAGAGACTAGACCAGGTTATACATACAATTGACCATTCTCAGTTTTTCGTAATTTTATATACTGATTCACTGTAAATAATTCCTCAGAATTTATACGTATGATATTTCTTTCTTTTCCCTGCTCTTTTTATTCATTTGTCACATGAAATCAGAAAATAAACATAGGGTGATAGTTTTAGAAGATGAAATTTCAGCCCAGCAGTATTTTCACAGTTCATCAGCAGCTGTAAAGAAGGTTCAATTATTAAAACAGTGACAGATGTTGCTTTTCTCAGTGAAAAACTCACAAGCAAGACCCCACCGTGACATAGCGTAGTTACTGCCTTCCCGCTGGGTCCACAGTGCCGTCCTTGCAGCCGTCGTGTCTGATTGTCAGCACACCACACACACCAGGATGATGTGCTGAGGTGAGTTTGTGTGGAACTGAATGTCACTGCCTTCCAAATATGCCTGATGTTCAGCAACTCTTATATACTTGACTCTAAATGATCAGAAACTCACTGCCAGAAACCACACAGCAGCCACAGCTTTGTGCAAAGTATAGATGTGATTGACAAACCTACAGAAATGGATTCAATGTTTAAAGAATGACAGTAAAAAAAGCCCATGGTTATTAATTGTCCTCAAAATCTTTCCTTTGGTTCTGAACTCACGGATCTCATCATTCTTGCAATTTTCTGGAGCAGTTCTGGAAGTCTTTTCTAGTATCTAATTGTTCTGTCATCGCTGCCCCAAAGTCCTGTGTTGTCCTTCGGGCTGAAGAAGATCCGGAAGTCACGTGGTGGTGCCAGGGCCAGTGAGTAACGTTTGCAAGCCGCCATCCCATTGGTTAGAATGAGACAGCAGCATTCAAGATAGTTTTGATTACACTGTGTAAAACACTCAAGAAAATGGACTTCTGGCACTGCTTCAGGAAGTGACAGAACTATGGGCTAAGTGCCTTCCAGGAAGGAAAAATGTCTTGGGGGAGTTTAATAGCAATATATATTTTAAAATAATAATTTTTATATTTAAATACACATATTGTATAAGCTCTTATTTTCAAGTATATATGTGAATTTCCTGAACCTTAGAAATAATATTCTAAGAGTTCTGTGGTACACTTTAAAGTGAGTTTTGCCTTTAGGGATAAAGCTCGTGTACATTTGGACTAAAAATGGTCGCTGTTATGTAAATTAAATTATAAGTAAAATTCAGTGTATAACTTTTATTGTTAAAAAACTCTTCATTCTTCGATGTATTATTTTCTTCAAAATTCCTTACAGTGACCTTTTAGGAAATCTTGACCTTTCTGTTGAAAACTTCATCTTAATTTTCTGACCTCTGAGCTCCAATTTAATCTCATGTCCAACTTCTGTACATCTTAGCTGTAAAAGCAAAACTCTTACACAGGACAATAAGTTACAGAGAAGGATGGATTGATGTGCTTTATATATCAGTTAGTATAAAAGCTGTTCAACATGCTGTATATGTACAGAAAATATATTAGGCAGAGAAATGAAAAGGAATTTACAGTTCTAAAGAAAGCTGATGGGGACAGTGGCAGGGAAGCTTTCGCTTTTGCACTAGTTTTTGGTATATCTGAGACCAGACCTTCAGTACGGAAATGACTACAAATATACATTCCATTTGCTTTGATGTTTAGTTCCAACCTGATGAGATGTGAATTTTACATGGATTAGCTTCATGTACAAAGGTGTTATTTCTTAGATGGCCACCCTCCGGATTTGTTCTGAATCTCCCTTCTCTGCCTGAGGAAGGGGACGTGCACGACATGGAGAAGAAGCAGCTGACTAGAAAACAGAGTCCAGGTGTGTGCACGGAGTCCCACCTGGAGCTGGACCAGGTGCTTGGGGATGGCGAATAGAACCTCAGGGGTTGTTGCAACTAAGACAAAAGAAGCTGTTTCTAAATCTTGGCCTTGAAAGTTATCCCGAGCACGTTAGTAAAAGCGGTTTTTCTGCCTCTGACCATTGCAGTGCCCCAGTGTGTTCCCCGAGAGAGGGGGAGGAAGTGCGCGGTCTTCAGCTCCATCCCGCTCGCCCGTCTTCCTCCTAAATCCCTTCCCAAGCTCCTTTCCATGGTAGGTCATCAGGTCACGCTGACTCGCCATCTAATTATGCTACTCCTGGGAAAGCCTGAAGCTCGTCTTTGTTTTAACTTTTAGGATGGGGCCCAGACACAATTTAGGCTATTACAATGTTGAAGTCATTTATATCATAAATCCTAGAATGCTAAAATTTTGTATTCAAAGAAAGGTTATGATTGGATAACATGAGAACGGGTGCAAGGCCAGTTAGACTTTTGTAAAGTTAGCTTCTTTTATTTGACCCTTATTAGTGTTCTCTTGCAGGGCCTGTGGCAAGTGTTTAGATCTTATTATACAGAAAATGTAATTGTGTTGCCTAAGGTCGAGTGACCAAATACCAGAAAATTGTGAAGAGAATTTAGGTTTTTCAGAATCTAGTAGTGCAATGTTCATGATACTTTAGTGTGAAGGATTTCTCAGTGAAAGTCAGACATTATTTAGATGAGTTCATAGAATTATGTGGTAATTGTTAACTGCTTGGATCAAAGAGGAAATTCTTGGGCTGGGGATTTAGCTCAAGGGTACCGTGCCAACCTTGGATGCACAGGGGCCCGAGTTCGATCCCTGGTACTGAAAAAAAATTTTTTTCTGGGAAATCTAATAGATTATGTTCATTTTCTATTATTTGATTGTTCAATTTATAGGTTGCTTATTAAAATTTTAAAACTCCAGCCACATTACTTAATATTATAAATTCAAGTACTTTAAGTAAATTACTACTTGACCAAAAAAGTTTTTCTTAAAAGTGATTTTTCTTTCTTTTATAATATGAAGTAGAATTCAAGGAAGATTTCTTCTTAGATATTTCCTAGGTTGATAAATTACTTAACATTTAGTGAACACATACATATCATGTTCATATTTTCTCTCCATTTCTAAAGGATGAATTGTTATTTCTTTATTGTAACTTCAGTAACTTGCCTGAGGACTTCAGGCAAAGGGAGGTCTAAGATGGGAAGTTTTTTAGTTTGATGATTTTTTTTGTTTTGATAGAGAATTCTACTCTTTTATTATGCTACTGGATTGATCTTTAAAACTAAAAATATAAGAAGAAAGCTAATACACTCATTCAGCTACAAGACTACATAGTATTTGAATTTCCAAAGAGTTAAAAGAAGTTAAGTGTAAAGCTCGTAAAATATTAAGTCTAAATTTCACACTGAGCCTTCAATTGCTCTTTAAGTAACATCCTTATGGTGTAAAAATCCATTTGCAGTAAATTTTCATATGCAAGTTAAAGGATTTCAAAGTCTTTCTGGAATGCCCATGGGCCCCATGCAATTTGTACTAGCTACATTTTTTCCTAAGTACTTACATATTCATTGTGAGAGAGACTTACTCTATTACTTTAAACTCAAGTCCTAGTCAATTATTACATGTTCATTTTCTGTGTGTAAATGTCTTGTTGTTGCAAAAATTTTGTATGTATCATGCCAGCTGTATATTGTCAATGAAGAACAGTGAAATAAAAATGTAACTATGGAGAATTTTCCTCTTGCCCTTCCTTAGAGAGTAGCCTTCAGGGAAGATGAACCTTTAAATTGAGCTTTCAGTATAAAATGTAAATGAACCCTAGTGTTTATAATTGTTGAATGAAATTATTTATGTATTGCAGTGTTCCCATAATTGTAATTATGATGATCAGAGAAGTACTTTGAAGCTTGCTGAGAGTAGCTAATAGGATCATCAAAATTTAAGGTTTTTATTTTTATTTTTTTTTGCTTCACACTTGTGAAGAGGACCGCAATATTGATGATGCCCAAATATAGAAGTGGCATGTAGCAGAGTAAAGGAAATATTGAACATTTCACACTGGAAAATGTTTTATTGGGTGCTGACTATTATGCTTCATGCTGAGAAGCAGAGTCTTGACACTAAGTTCACAATATTCTTTATGTCCATTACTTCATTTTTCAGTCTCCTCTCACAGGGGTCTGTGTGTGTGTGTGTGTGTGTGTGTGTGTGTGTACGTGCACATACCCACATGTAACTGGCATAAACATAAAACAAAACACTCAACACATATGTATATTTCTGATTTCTAAAGAATAGGACATATGTTTTATGGTAGACAATATATGAAAAGGTAAAACATTGTGATATTCACAAAAAATTTGTACATTACCAGCCATTTTCAACTTTGAGTTTGAGGATGATTTTAAAACCCATAAATCATAGGGTGAAATCCATAGCAGCCTATTTTGGTACTAAGAGGATAAGCTTTGGTCAACAAATGAAGATGTCAAAAATATCAATCTGGGAGACTGGTAATGGCACTGATGTCCTAGATGTGTGGTTTTGAAAAGTTACTTAAATTCTCTGAATATCAAATTTCTCATCTATACTATGTTACAAAACAGACTATTAGTGGGGTTAGGGTATTAAAATGAGATAGTAAATATAAAACCGTTAGGACAGTCCCTACACTAAAGCCCTCAATAAATTATGCTAATAATCAAATGCTCTAACTAAATTCTAAATTCTTACCACTAAGATAAAATGTGAAAAGACCTGCAAGTCAATATTAAAATAGAATATTACTAAAAATAGTGATTATCGCTTAGATAAATTTCTTCAGAAAGGGAATCAGAAAACAAGGAAACATAATACAGTGATGTTGAATGCTTTGCCCACTGAATAATGAGACATTAGACTGAGAGATAACCCTTTCGTCATTATTTACTTTGGAATTCAATTTCTATTTATAATAATTCCGAAGTTCACAATGAGTTGATCGCTGTTTACACATCCACTGCCTCTTTGAGAGTCCACCCATATTCCGTCACCCGCCCGTTCTCACCAGTTTCTGTCACCGAGATGTGCAGGGGTTTCCTGCACGACAGTCTGTGGTTCATGTTCAGCGGTGCGTCTCTCACCGTCTTGTCAGGGCTGGTGTTGGCTCGCAGCCTGGGTTCTTGCCGTGCACAGTCTAAAGACAGAACAGGCAGCCAATAGATAGGCATGACTGAAAGAATGAATTAGTTATGAAATAGGTAGGAGTAAACATACCAAAGAAACTCATTTGAAATCATTTTATCAAGTTCAGCACATTAAGAAGGGTCATTTATTAAGTATAAAATAGTTTGAAGAAGACTGAGCAAACTATGCATAGCAATGATGTGTACTAATGGAAATATCACCCACGGCACAGGGGGACAGGATTAACATCCCATATTTCCAAGACACCTACTTTAATACTCACTGAATGAGTTTGCAAAGCCATCTGACTTCTTCAGCTCTAGTAATTAGAGTGAGGATGAGATTTATGTGCCTGAAACATTGAATACTTTGTTGTAATTTTTTTTTTTTAGTTCTAAGGCACATCATTGTTTAGGCCTATGGTGACGTTAAAGACAACTACATTTGTGATACAAAAATTTTAATGCGTATATTTAAAAAGTAATCACTGTGCAAACTTTGCGTGATAGACTGGAGGGGCTAGGCATCCAAGAGGAAGCATGCACTTTTTTTTTCATTGAAATAAAATCATGTCCTTCTGCATCATTCCTTTCAGAGTCTCCATTCTAGCATAATATTTTTGTTTTCAGCATTTGTAAAGCTACTTTCTTTAAAACCGAGGTATATATTTCTCTATATACAGCTTCTTCCTTTCTCATTGTTAACACAGGGTTGATAAGATGATAACTTTCCTCATAATTCATATCATTCATACGAAACTTCTTGCTTCATGTTTTCAAATTTATTGTGGCACTTCTTTTTTTTTTAAGATTAAAAGTTGATCTGAACAATAAAAATTGAATGACGACTGACCTAGAAAAGAAAGTATCATATATGTAAATAAATGACTGATCTTTTAAAGTTAGGAATTTTAAACAGAAATAGCCATTTCAGTTTAAAAATTCTAAGCATGTACAACCTGCATACATGCTTTAAAACTTATGTATATGGCCATATATAGTTATTTCAGTGCTACGGAAATGTTTTATTTTCCTGGGCATTGATTGTGTTGTATAAAAACTTCAGTGAGGGCTGGGGCTTTAGCTCCAGCTAAAGGACCCGAGTTTGATCCCTGACACCACATCTCACAGTGTCATACATGGTGGCTCAACTCAGCAATCCCAGCACTCGAAGCAGAGACAGGAGGATTGCTGTGAGTTTAAGGCTAACCTGGGATAGTTACATAGTGAGTTCAGGGCAGCCTGAGCTACAAAGTGAGACCCTGTCTCAAAAAACTAAACACAAAAACAATAACTTCAGTGATTCCAGATGATCTGAATAAATATATTACTTTTGGGAGAGACTGCATTTACTTGTCAATTGAATACATTTTTCATATAGAGAGAAATCTCTGTCCCCCAAGCTTAATACTCTTCCATGATAATATATCAGGCTTAATGTCAAAATTTTTCTGTGAATAAAAATCTCTGAGAAACCAGGTGGAAAATTTGAGAGTTATGGTATAGACCTAAGCTGTTTTAAAAGCACCGTGATGTGCATTCTTGAAAGAAAGAAGGAGAAAAGGAAATATATTTGTGTATAAAAAGTCTATTTAAATGGAAGAAGTTGAAGTAATTGATTATAATGGTAAGCCATTTTGGGTTGAAGAACATAGGGCAGAAAATGAAAAATAGAACAAAAGAAAATCATAAAAGTTGATTATGAAAAATCTTTAAAATGGTGTTAGATAATTCTGAAAACAAAAGCCCAAATAGGATGAGTAGTCCTGGAGTATATTTCTAGACATAACGATAAAGCATTTGGATTAGGTTTCTACAATAGCTGTCATATTGTATTACAAAAGAAAAGTGAGAACTTAAAATAGCTTACAACTGACAAGCGTTTGAAAATTAAGATAGACTCCTAAGAACATTACTACAAATGCTGAAGTTAGTAATAGCAATCAAGTTGTAATCAATACAGAAAGAACATGTGTAAAGTAACAGTTTAGCCATTCAAAATTAGATCCTACTATGTGCTATTTGTTTAAAGTGTTAGGTTTGTTGAGATAAACATTGACCTCAAGGAGTCTATGCATTATTCAGAAAATTGCATAAATAACTCTACAGGGATATTATCATATGCTAAGTAATGCCATAGAAATTATAACAATCTGCTTTAGGTTTCTAACTTGGCTCAGTGGATAAGGGGAAGAAAGATTTAACATGAAAGGAATGTTTAAAGATTGCCTTGATGGTGGGGAAGACCCATCAAAATGTTTGACAAAGCTTCTACGTGTATAGAAAGAAGTGAAAGAGAACAGCATTTGAAGTCCAAGGTCAAAGCAAGTAACAAGGAACAGGTAAATGGGCAGCTCCTGGAGCAAATTCCTTCTGGTTGGGAGATGCATGGGTGCTGAGGGCAGGAAGCCAGGCTGAGAGAAGAATCCAGGGTCAAGGTTTAGAAGGACAATGTGACTAGATCTGTACTTCAGTCTTTGCTGTATTGTATGGAATGAGTTAGGAATATCTGGACTGGAGACAGAGAGACAATGAAGTCTGAGATAGCACAAGGTGAAAAGGGTTATGTGGACTGTGACTGGAATCTATGGACATGGTCATAAAAAATTAATAAAAGAACCATTGGAACATAGTTATGTATGTTCACGGCAGGAAAAAATAAAACACTAGAATGACTAAGATTTCCAGGTGAGGGGCAGAAAATGATGGTGTCCTTCATGGAGATATACCCTGCTACAGGTCTTAGTGCTGTCATGAATTCCACTTCAGATATCTGTGGCTTTGTACTTATGAAAAACATAATTAGCTATGTCCTGTATGTATTCAAACGTATGAATTTGGCTATGTAGTATGTGATAATGTCATAGCCTCAAATGAAATCACATAGGAATAACACTTTTTAAAAATGGAAGAATTTCTAGGAAACCTTGGGGAACACTGGTTTTTTAAAAATAGGTAGGAAAAAATGGATGAGGAAACTTAAATATATGTTCTAATATGTGAAATATTTTAAATTGGACATAAAAGCCTAGAATAGGAAGACTTCAAAAATGGGTAAAAATAGCCTTAATAAATAAATTTTGTGTGTGTGACAGAGAGAGAAGCACCGATCTTTAATAAGGCCAGTATTCAACCCTAAGTGTTAGGTATGGAATGAAATCAGAAAAATGAAGCAATTACATTTCCTTTTAGGAAGAAACTGCAGTAAGTTAAATTTTTTAAAATTTAATGACTTAACTGCAAGTAGAAATATACCTGTACCTCACTTAGGTCTTGTTCTGGATGTCTTTCAAATTCTGGCAGTAATAAACAATCCCACATCCTGGTTCACCAGTCTTCTGTGAAGCAGTAAGTATTAAAAATAATTTAAGCTTTAGCAAAGCAATATCCAAAGTCATTTCAGAAAAATGTAGATAGTACAGCTTGTGAAAAGAGTTGAAGTGCACTCCAGAAGAGACTTAAAAGATCACCAGTTCATTTATGTGCAAATGGATACACCTTGAGGACACACTAATAAGTAAAATAAATAGATCGCACATATGTAAATACCGTATCTTTTCTCTGAGATGAGAACCTGTAGATGTAAATGAGTTTTAGAATGTGTGACTGATTTTGTAAAATAGAAAATATTCACAAGGAATGTGGTGGGGGAATGTAATGAGGGGAAATAATATGATTTGGAAAGAAAAAGAAATAACATATATATAAGGGGTGGGGGATTGTGGGTGGGTAGGGATATGGGTAAAAATGAGAATTAACTTGTATCATATACTGGTACAAATTCCCGAATATTGAGTGTGATGTGAACTGTATATAAAATGTACAAATGAAGAATTCAATTAAGGGCCAGGGATTTAGCTCAGTGGTTCCAGTGCCTGCCTGACAAGCACAAGGTCCCTAGTTCGATCCCTGGTAACCACATACAACAGTACTGGGTGTGAGGACTCACGCCCCCAAGCAATCCGTACCTCATACCGCAGTGCCGGGCATGGTGGCTCACGCCTGTAATCCCCGCACTTGGGAGGCAGAGGCAGGAAGATTGCCCAGTTCAGTGCTTGCCTGGGCTACATAGTGAGCTCAGAGCCAGCCTGAACTACAAAGTGAGACCCTGTCTCAAAAAAAAATTGTATGTGGATAATATTTCATTTTATTCACAAAATAACTGGTTTGACTAACACTTTTCAGAGTGTAGGAACATGTAGGATTAAAAATATTTCATCTGAACTACAAAGCGAGACCCTGTCTCAAAAAAAAATTGTATGTGGATAATATTTCATTTTATTCACAAAATAACTGGTTTGACTAACACTTTTCAAGTGTAGGAACATGTAGGATTAAAAATATTTCATTTTAAAGTAAAATATTACTTTTAAAATCAAGCTTCTTATCATTTATAGGGGCTAATTTTTATGAAGTAAAACACCTGTGTGTACATAATAGATATGGATCTCTTCAAATGATATCTACTTGCATTGTTTTTTAAATTTGTATCTTTATTGGTACATTATACATACACGTCATGATCATACATGATATTGAGAATCTGTACCGGCATATGACACAATCTAATTATCATTTTTCTCATTCCCCCATCCACACTGCAACCTCCGCCCCTATATGCATAAACTTTGTTTCCCTTTTTTATTACCACCATATTTTTTCTTACCCTTGTTATTTATTACTCCTACAACCCATTTCCTTTTGAATCTTTTCTATCTCACAATATCTCCCATATATTCTAGAGCTCATTTACACCTTCAGTTTCTCATACCAGAGAAAAGATACGATATTTACAGATCTGTGACCTATTTATTTCACTTATGAGTATGTCCTGAAGGACAACCATTTGAATATAAATGGCTCAAACTTATTATTCTTTTTTTTTTTTTGAGACAAGGTCTCGCTTTGTAATTCAGACTGGCCCTGAGCTCACTATGTAGCCTAGGCAAGCCTTGAACTCAGCAATCCTCCTGCCTCTGCCTCCCAAGTGCTGGGATTACAGGCGTGAGCCACCACACCTGGCACTGTGGTATGTGGTATTGATTGCCGGTGGGCGTGAGTCACCACACCCAGCACTCTATGTGGTTACTGGGATCGAACTCAGGACCTTGCGCTTGCAAGACAGGCACGGGAACCACTGAGCTAAATCTCAGGCCCAAACTTATTATTCTTTATGGCAAATTAATACTCTATTCTTTATGGCAAATTAATACTCCATTTTATAAAAAAAATACACATCTTCTTTAACCAGTCTCCAATTGATAGGTATTGGGGTTGTTTCAAAGATTTAAGTATATGCAGGAAAGAATTAAAAGATTCATATCACAGCAACATATGTGAACCCATACTCATAGCAGCTCAGTTTGTTGTATCTACTTGTACTATTCTTTTTTTTTTTTTTTTTTTTTTGAGACAGGGTCTTGCTTTGTAGTTCAGGCTGGCTCTGAGCTCACTATGCAGCCCAGGCAAGTCTTGAACTCAGCAGTCCTCCTGTCTCTGCCTCCCGAGTGCTGGGATTACAGGCGTGAGCCACCACACCTGGCACTGTGGTATGTGGTATTGATTGCCGGTGGGCGTGAGTCACCACACCCAGCATTGTATATGGTTTCTGGGGATCGAACTCAGAACCTTGCGCTTGCGAGGCAGGCACCGGAACCACTGAGCTAACCCTCCAGCCCTACTTGTA
>PVIC010055209.1:0-11301 GCA_004025085.1 Thryonomys swinderianus
CCGCAGGGAGCACAGAGCCACCCCACCCCCTCCTGGGCCCGCGGAGGGGTGGGTTAAGCCAGCGGAGTGGCCTCTCTCTCACGAGGCTGTTTCTCTCCGTGCTTGTCTTATCCTGGCTGCCCTCAGCCCTCTGAACCGTGAAAATACTGTAAACACCCAGAGAGACAACACCTCGTACAGCTCGGGACTCGAGGCGGTGACTGGCCCCACTGTGACGGAACTGGGCTGTGTGGGGCTGTCACCAGTCTGCTGTGGGCCTTGTTCTGCGTCGCCACGAAAGAGCTGGGTGCATGTGTGTGGCCAGCTCCGCACGAGACGTGTGTGCGGGAGTATGAGCAAGCGTGGTGTTGTATGTGAGCAGCCCACTGGCTGAAAGCAATCCAGTGCTGCCGGGGAGTGCTCGTCTGAAGCTTGGAGAAAGTGTTTCTGCAATCCTCCGGCCCCTCGGGCGGGTCCTCTTTGGAGAACGCCGGGGTTGGCCACCTACTTTCCAGAGTGTGGGTCACTGTTACTTCGGCAGCCACAGGAAGCAAAGGCCAGGCCAGGGAGCTCTGCGCAGGTCAGTAACCTCCTCTCCCAGATACCGGCCATGGTCACAGCATAGAAATTCCTGGGCGCCACGCCCTGGTGCCTTTCCAGTCACTTTTGACTTCAATCACCCTGGGGCCTTTCCAATCACTTTTGACTGAACGCTCACGAGGGAAACCTGCATCCCAAGATGTTTTCCCACAGCAGCCTTTGAGCTTCTTTGCATCACGGTAGAGTAGAAACAGGGCAGGGCATCCCGGGTGCCCTGTGTGTGATGCTTCGACCCCAGTCAGACGCAGGGTCTGTTTGTCCAAACAGCGTGGTCTCCAGATACTCTCCTCTGAGAGTCTGAAATCCTGGAAGTTGAGACTGGCAGCCTACACACATTGGTCCCGACGTGCTCAGCTCCACTCTGTATTTGAATCTATGTCTCACAGAGTGTGGGGGTTCAAGGGGCCGAGAGCAGAGCCAGGGCTCTCCAGGACCTTCCTCAGTGTCTGCCGTAGCCAAGATTTGCAAGGGAATAGATTTAATACAAGACACGTAATTCATGGAGTTATTTTCTGCACGTCACTTTCTGCAGCTGCTAGGAATCCGGTGCACACTGCGCTCTGGAGAAAACCGAAGCATGAGTCTGAACTCAGTGATCAGAAGCCTCTCCCTCACTTAAGGTCCAGAGGAGACAGAGCGAGAGCAGCCTGCTGGGTCAGAGGAGAAAGGCTTTAACGCTTCGCCATGGCCAGGCGGTCAACACAATGGCCTCAGGTAACTTTGTGGCTTCAGGGCCCATAAGTAATGGCTCGTGTCTAAATTCGGGGCAGTGGCACATACATATACCCTACCATGCTGGAGGCAGGCAGGGAGACAGTTACAGGGAAAAATTAAGAGACACTCAGATTTAAACCATCTGGGAATAAAGACTGACAGAAAATTCTTCCAGCAGTTCTTCCCTTTCCGTTCTAAGCACGTTTATCAAAAAGAAAAAGGGAGCCGAAGACTAACGAAATGTTAGAGGAACTCGGGGAAAAAACCTCAGCGCTTTGATTTGTTATTAGGAACCTCTGAATTCACTAGCTGATCTGTGTCCTTAAGCATTTTGTTAACTGTGTATTTGCAACTCTTTAGTTTCTTTAGACTGGAAACTCCACGAGGACAAGCCCTGGTATCCTCAGCCCGGGTCAGAGTGCTATGTCCGTTTCTAGCAAATCGGTGAACGAATGGAGGAATGAATGAAGCTTGTAAAACTTGCTGGGGTCATGGTGGGGGCTTAATAGGTGTTAAAACTTAGGGAGGGCAGGGGAATGGGGAAAAAATGAGGATCAAGGTGTGTCATGTACTGGTATAAACCCCCGATGTTGGATGTGACCATAACGTGTCCATAAAATGTACCAATACAATTTTTTAAAAATGAAGCATTAAAGCTAGAAAGGAAGAAGGAAGGGAGAAAAGAAGAAGGAGGGACTGGGCACATCACACATGTGGGCGAGGCCACGTGGCCGGATGTGTAGTGTCCTGCACTATGGAGGGTAAATTCAGAGGACGGAGGCCACCCGTGTGGCCATCTGTCCCTCGCTCACTTGATTCACTGAAGTGTTTTTGTGGTGGTGGCTGTTAGACTCCGTCTTCCTGATCGGCGACACTGGCTGTCTGAGGACATCTGTCGGTGGTGACATTGAAGCGCCCCCTTCTCCGATCTGTCCCCAGGCTCCTGATCTCCCAAGGCCACTTCCTGCCTCTGCAGGTTCTGTCCCCCTTCCTGTTCCGTGGAACTGCTTTTGAGGAAGTGGCTGACCATCAACGTACTCTCATGATCTGTTAGAAACAGAATCCTTTCGGACTTTCTTGCAGGTTTTCGCAGAGTGAACGTGTACACAGCACGATGGTGGCTGTGTGGGTGTCTTTGGGTCTGGGCTACTTCAGTGAAACAGGAAACTTGGCTTCTATTTTGGGGCATTTATTCCCTTTTAGAGGAAACAAATAAAAAAAAAACCCAGTAATATGCACCGTACCATTGCAGGAAGGACTGAAGCTTTGAAAAGGATAACAAGGGGTGTAGGGAAGAGGTCTTTATCCAGGGTGGTCAAGGAAGGCCTTGTAGGATACGATCCTTTCTCTGACCTGAGTCAGAGAAATAAGTGCAAAAGACTGAGGTCACTCAGAGCTTGTGAAGGAGGAGGCTTAGTCAGGAGGGGCCGGGAGATCATGAAGGAGAGGATCCTGCAGCTAAGACTGGTTGGGCAGCTGGGGTGGGTGAGAATCCATGAGAGGATTTAAAGAGGAGAGCGTGTTCTGCAGGATGGAAGCGTGGATTCCAAAAGCCATGCATGTGGCCCAGCAAGACAACTCCTTTCTCCTAATCACACCTGTTTTACCAGGTGTTGGGAGAAGGAAGCTGGCGGTGGTGTGGACTGTCCCACATGAGTTCACAGGACCACCGAGGTCTCCCGCAAGGCTTTGTTCATTCTGAGAGGGCAGCAGCAGGCCCAAACTGGGAAGAGCTTCTCCAGTGTGATCCCCGGAAAGCCATCATTCACCCTAGGCTTGACCGATCTGTGAATCTGAAATGGAACCTAACTTGGCTGATAGTAACCAAACTTTTGAAATTTCTCAGTCGCATCTTTGGCCCTTGTTCTTCTCTTTGGGTGTCCCCGCGGAATGTTCAGCATGACACAGAGCCACACATCTTCACTTTAGGGAAAATACCACCATTCTCAGAACAAAGTGTGAATAAAGTAATACGTTCTACAAATAATGCAGTGAAAGATGGATTTTGGTCATATGCTCTTTCTTACCACGGATGTGCTAACGAGATACAATGTACATGCGATTCTGTCAGTAGCCTGAGAAGGTCCAACACCTTCCCTTCCTCTCTCTGTCTCTGCCTTTATTATAGCAATTTCTGAAGCCGGGGAAGTAATTAATGAGAAAAGTACTTACTGCCATGTGAGCCTCACCCCATCATTTCCAAAATGGATCAAAATTCTCTAAATGACATTTTATGCATCTATAAGATGCATCTGGAGAAATGTGTATTTCCCTTTCAGAAGGTGTTTCTACTATGGTGTGTCTGAACATCATGTGATATTACAGTTGCTAGGGTAACTCCATTTAAAAAAAAAAGAACAACAGAGTAAATAAGCATGCAAAACGACTGTGCTATGTAAATTCCAGTGAATCTGTTATCGTTACCTTGACGATAAAAAGGTGGCATTTATGTTCCCTGGCCCCCGGTATTCTTTGGTTTGAACTTAGATTTTATAAAGTACACGTGTGCATGTGCCCAAAGCTCTGCAGAGAGACACAAAGCGGAGCTGCCGGGGAGACGTGTTTAACAGAGGAGGAATCCAGGACAACGACAGGTCATCCAAGAGCCAATGAGGAAGAAGATGAGAAACAAGATATTCAGAGGCGAGAAGAGGTCTGTGTCTTTCTACGCCAGGAGAGAGGCACCCACGCGGGACCTGAGCGTCCAGCATAGCAGGGGTCTTGTCAGAATCAGCTGGTCTGTCCACTTGCTGTCTCACCTACCACCTACTTGGATACTTTGCCGTGTTATCACTTTCAAAAGCCCTGGAAAGCTGCTTTCTTCAGCAAAAGTTATGAACGCAGCATGTGTGATTAAGGAAAACATGCTGAATATTTCTAAATATCTTCCACATTTCCCATCTAGATAATTCCTCCACCCACTTCCCATTTTATAATTGAAGTTGGCGGTGGAGTCTAGGATGGGATGTGGTGCAAGTCAACTTGGAAGAATTCCTTGGAAGAATGAATGAGGAAAAGATGCTCCTTTAAGGGTGATTTCTTTTCAGTAAAGAGATACTTTTATTTTTTAAATAAAAAAAAAGTCAGTGTTTCCATCAGTAAAGGTCAAGGTCAGAAAATACATTACAAGAGACAACTAGGACTGTTCCAAAGAGAAACTCAACAGAAGACAGTCTTGACCAAGCATCAGGGTTTTGACTCCTTTTCTCTTAAAAAAAAAAAAAAAATCACTCCAACACATAGTTTGTCTTTCAGTGAGTGATTTTTTTTTTTTTTGAGACAGGGTCTCGCTTTGTAGTTCAGGCTGGCCCTGAGCTCACTGTATAGCCCAGGCAAGCCTTGAACTCAGCAATCCTCCTGCCTCTGCCTCCTGAGTGCTGGGATTATAGGCGTGAGCCACCCCGCCCGGCACTGTGGTATGTGGGACTGATGGCTGGTGGGCGCGAGTCACCACGCCCAGCACTGTATGTGGTCACTGCGGATCGAACTCAGGACCTTGCGCTTGCAAGGCAGGTGCCGGAACCACTGAGCTAAATCTCCGGCCCAGTGAGTGAATGTTTTGAGTTGCTACATCAAATTCCTAAGAAAATGTATGATCTTAAATTATTAGTTCAAAGAATACATGTGATTGGATTTATAGTAGGAAAAAATTTAAAAATCATTATGCCTTGAAAATACAAATTTATAGCAAAATCTGTGGTTTTTTTGGCAGATGCTGGATGATATGACGACTTGGAAGACTACATTTTACTCTGTCTCTTTATGAAGTGAGACTCATGACCTAGTGGTGACAATTTCCTTAACAGGATCTTATCAAATCCTATAGAATATGATTGCATTATCTTCAATCTGAAACCACCTTATTCTAATTTTCACTCATATTGGGAGGCGATTGGAAATATGTGTACACTTCATACGCTAGAGTCCTTTTCTTGCCTGCCCTGCCTTACCCTGCCTTGTTGTCAAGCTTTGCTAGATCGGGGTGTACTTTATAGTGCGTGGACTCTTAGAATCTAGGACACTAAAACAAAGAGGGGTCAAGAGTTAGAAACAAAAGAATGTGAATGCAGTGATGGCGAAGCCTTATACGATTAGCTCTAAGCTTCCTTTGGTATCTCTGAGTGACAGGCAGAGAAATCGACAGCTGATTCAAAATCCGTCGAGGGCTGTGCTGCCTTCCCATCTTGATGAGCGGAGAGAGCGAGCTGCACATGCGTGTTTGAGGGTGAGCTGCACATGCATGTTTGAGAGCGAGCTGCACAGGCGTGTTTGAGCATCAGGGAGGGCGCAGGCGTCAGGACGGAAGTTAGTGTGGTGTCGCTGTCTGCTTAGCCGAGGTATGGTGGGGTGCTTCTAGTAGGGGAACAGCAGTGTAGCACAGAAATGGAAGGTACGAGAGGTTCATTTATGGAATTTATCCAGGTCACGTAACCGGGAGGACATATCAAGCGGAGCCGTGGAGCAAGGAGCAGTAATGTATGTAGAATCTGACTTTTCATAGGTCGGGGACATTGACAGTGATCGGGAGTCAGGCAACTTTGGAAAGAAAAGCTAAAGCTTACAGAGTGCTTACTCTGCTTCCGGCACCGTGCAGACCCACAAAACGACGACTCCCCATTCTACACGTGAAGAAAAGGAGACATAGCAGTTTCTATGACAGAATCAGGAAGAGACACTAGCAGGCCTGACTTTTACACTGCGCATCCTAGGGACGAGGATTTGGGACCACCCCGCTATGGGCCAAGCCGTACATTTTCATTTCTTTTCAAAATCGCAAGGAAAATAATCAACTTTGAGAAAGGACATTCTCTATGATAGAATACTAATTTCTTTGTCTTTATACCAATCTAATAATAAAATATAACTTAAATATATATGGGAACATCCCATGAAAAGGTGCTAAAAAAAACCAAACTGGAACCCCACACTGAGTCTAAAACCTTGTTTTTCAAAGTACAGTCCATGGACCAGAACCACCAGAGACTCCTGGAGATGGAGAATCTCAGGGCATCTCAGAGTTGCTGGATTTCAGTGAGCCCCCTTTATGCACTTACTTGTTGAAATATGAGACCCCCGCATTAAATCCTCAGCCAGATGTTCACACTCCAACACTGTGGCCTGTGCTCATCAACTGCACTGGAACCCAGGCCACACTGCTCAGGGGCAGAGATGCTTCCTAGAAGTGGTTTGGGTGTCCTCTTCCCTCTGTAAGTCAGACAGGCTCCAAAGGTTCATGAAGGAATACACTACTAAATAAAATGATTTGGAGATAACAGTGTTGATTAAGTCATGAATATTCCATTACCCTTGACTTACGCCCTTCAAAATAATTGGGCAGTTTTGTACTGGCCGTGATCGCCTACTACAGCGATCAGCACTGAGGGAAGATGTGTGGCTTGGTTTTTCATTGTAACAGTGCTCCCTAGCAACCCCCAATTAAGAGGCCTTTGAAGTGGGCTCCCTGGCTCCCTGTGCTGGGGCGAAGGGAGCCCAGTGGCCCGCGCCTCCCGAGGATTCTAGGACGCCCCTGACACCTAGGGGTGGCTAAGTGACTTAGGGATAGGCACACAGGAATGAAGTGAGTTGCAGGTTCTTTGAGGGCTTGTAGGGGGAGGTTAAAGAGGATGAGAGAGAGAGAGAGAGAGAGAGAGAGAGAGAGAGAGAGAGAGAAAGAGAGAGAGAGAGAGGTGAAGGAAAGAGGAGGAGAACGGGGAACAGAGATGGAGTGAGAAAAGCCTGCAGTAACAAACAGGAGCAGCTCACTGACATGGGGTAAATACCTAGGAATGGAGGGGCGGGGTTATTTGTCTAGTAAATGCCAGCTATCTGGATCAAGTGTGTATGTGTGTGTGCATGTGTGTGTGTGTGTGTGTATGCGTGCAGCTTCCACAGCAGTTGTCATTGTCTAAGGTTATTTATTTATCATTTGACTCTGCGTCTTCCTTTCTAAAATATTCTCTGAGGGAAAAAGGCCCAGGCTCCGCCTTTCTTCTCTGCTTTCTGGGGTCCTCTTTTGTTCTTTCTGTGCACGCGGAAGGGTTGCTTTCCCACCCTCTGGTTGAGGACATGGAACAGCCTGCAAAGTCCAGACGCAGCCATCGAGGCCCCAACTCCTGGCTCCGCCTTCATCTTGCTGCAAAGACTCAGCATGTTATGGGATTGCTGTGGACCTCAGTTTCTCTTTTATTAAGTGGAAATAGTAACACTCATTCCAAAAAACTATTTCAAGGATTTAAGAACATAATCAAGCCCAGAGACTTATAGTTAATTTTATCAGTGATTCTAGTGGGTACTGCATGATATTTGCAGAGCATGTCAGAATGGGTTTTTTCCCCCTCTTAGTTTTTCATCATCTACCAACAGAGCAGCTTCTGTTTAGTGGATACTAGATAAAAAACTGTTAATTGAGTAGCATTTTCCTAGACGTTTGTGAAATATTTCCAATCTAACAAAACAAGACCATAGCCACTGTTTAGACTTAACAGGTATTTTTAAAATAATTGAGCTACAGAAAGAAACCAACATGGGAAAATAATCCTCAAAAAACTTATATTAATTAACTGATCACATGTAACATATGCTTGAAATTGAACTGGGGAAATAATCTATTTAAATCCTGCTCTGGTGCGCTTGAGACTTCCACTTTAATTCACTAAAACTAGACAAAATCGATACGCTTCTCGGTTTAAGATAGAGAGATATTTCTTTATAATTCTTCATTTCTAAAATGACTCTTATTCTAGGCAAAGTGAGAAAGCAAAATGATAGACTTGGCTAGATAAATTGAGATATGTATAAAACATTTCTTTCTAGAAAGTTACTGTGATGTTGAAGGCTCCGTGTCTTTGTGGTCTTTTTTTGTTCTTTATTTATTCATATGAGGCAGGATGACTTATTAATCTAACTATAAATTTCTTCCTTAGGTTGCAATTTTCATCTGGGGAAAGCTCTTTTCATATTAATGATCTGTATCATTTGTAGTAACAATACCTTTCTCCCTTTGTTTAAGAAAAAACCCCCAATAATAATCATAGCAATAAAAAAAGCACACACTTTCCCTTCATAGAAAAGTCAATCAGGAAATAAATGAGGAAAACATATATCTTGATGCCATGATTTAGCTAGAGAAAAATCAACAATGTTATTTTTATTATATGTAGAACATATAGCTCACGCATATAGCTCAGAATCAATTAATTTAAAGTAATAATTTGTACAAACACTCTCACAAAAATTTTAAAGGGTATTAAACACCCTGTTTTATAAACATAACACTTAATTTAGGAAAAAAAAACATTTAGAAGGTAATGCATTTAGGATAAGTGCACAACACATGAAAATAATAAATGAAATTTTCCCAGTTTAGAAAATGAATGTAATTAATTAACATTTAAATTACATTTTTAATTGCAATCATGCCCTCCCAGGGGACTCATAAGGGACCATAATTGCAATTAAAAGCATGTGGATTAGATAATAAAACAATGCACACTGTCTGAAATGTGCGATTTAAAATGGAAAACAGACATTGTTATCGGCACATCTAACTTAATTGTAGCCATAAAGCAAATGTGCTGTACAAAATAAAATTCACATACGGGAACATTTAATTCTGGAGTCTCTTAAAGGGGACACGCTTGAGAGCACATTTTATGACAGGTTCTGCTGGAAACAGCCCTTTAAGGCTTTCGGATCGAGGGCTGGTGCCTTAATGTTTTTGCATTAATAAAAGCAAAGCTGAATGTTCCTATTAAAACACACAGATACATTTAAGTAAGAGATGAAATTCAATGTCTAAATTTAAACTGTGGTGCATAATTCTATTAGCTGGACAGACTGTAAGGCCATGTAATTTTGAAACTGTGCCTTTCTTTCCCCTATTCTCTTTTTACTGTCTTTCCTGTCTCTTGAGAGAATCATCATAAAAAGTATAGGAAATTGAGCCTAGAGAAAGGAAATCTGGAGCCAATGGTTAATGCTTCACCCCGATATTTTGATACCAAACATCTCTCACCTCAGGAAAGTCAGGTTGACGCTCTTTGATTTTATAAAGGTCTCTTACGTCAGGACCATGAAGTTCCCCATCAATAGATCAGGAGCCTTTCTGCACCCCGCTATGCCGGTGTCCTCAACAAGTCCATATGGTAATGTCTGGAAACATTTTCTGAGCCCCAGCTTGAGGGCTGGGCCCTGCTCAGCATCTTATGGCTCACAAAGCAGTCTCCCACCCAAGGGGCTGGCTGACAGTGTCAAGATGAAGAAACCTCAGTCCATATAAAGAGAGACAGGAGAGAAGGGGGAAAAGATGCCGAAGTTCTAACAAAGAAGACTTGACTTTTGGGCTAGGGCTGCTAAGAAATACAAAACTGTGTATCCCAGGAACAAATGGTTAAGAGTCTTTCAGGGTAGCATTGCAGTAGATGCTGGCTGTAGGCTTCTGCTTGTAAGTCTAAATGTTTATTTTGACTGCTTACTTATGAAGAAGAGGGCTTCATTTGTAGTATAAGTGTTAGCATGGAATCAGAAGCAGAAAACTCTAAAAATGTAGAGTATTAGGCTTGGGGGCTAGATCTCCATTCGAAGCATGGCTTCTTCAATGAAATTAAAGATGTAACTAAACACTTACAAAGAAAAGCCCAGATCTGAATGGATTCGTTGTTGAATTCTTCAAGAAATTTATAGAAGAATGACTGCTTCTACTTCTCAGATTCTTTAATGAAATTGAAAGGGAAGTACTACTCCCAAATTCACTCCTGACAGCAAACATAACCCTGATTCTAAAACCAGAGAAGGATACAACCAAAAAAGAACTACAAGCCAATCTCCCTAACAAATGTGGATGCAAAAATTCTCAATAGGAAGCTGGCAAACAGAGTATAGCAAATTGTCAAGAAAATTATACACCATAACCAAGTAGGATTCATTCCAGGGATGCAAGGATGGTTCAACATATGCAAATCAATAAATGTCATACACTATATTAAAAGAACCAAGGACAAAAACTATATGGCCCTTGCTATAGAAAGAAGAAGTGTTTGAAAATGTGCACAGAAAATTAGAATAGATGGTCTTTATCTCAGTATAATAAAAACCATCTAATACAAATCAACAGCCAGCATTACACTAAATGGTCAAAATGGAAAGCTTTCACTCTAAAATTAAAAAAAGACAAGGATGTTCCCTGCCATCACTCTTATTCAATATAGTTTTGGAAACATTAGCAATTAGATAAGAGAAAGAAAAGGAATAAGGGCAGGAAAGAAAGAAGTTAAATTATCATTGTTTGCAGATGACATGATGCTTTACATAGAAGAGCTCAAAAACTCCTCCAAGGGCCGGAGATTTAGCTCAGTGGTTCCTGTGCCTGCCTTGCAAGCACAAGGTCCTGAGTTCAATCCCTGGTAACCACATACAGTGCTGGGTGTGGTGACTCACGCCCACCAGCAATCACTACCACATACCACAGTGCCGGGCATGGTGACTCATGCCTGTAATCCCAGCACTTGGGAGGCAGAGACAGGAGAATTGCTGAGTTCAAGGCTTGCCTGGGCTGCATAGTGAGCTGAGGCCAGCCAGAACTACAAAGTGAGACCCTGTCCCCCCCCCCAAAAAAAGAAGAAAAAACTCCTCCAAAAGAATCCTAGATTTAATAACCAAATTTAGGGGCTGAAGATGTAGCTCAGTGGTTCTGGCATCTGCCTGGCAAAGCAAGGTTCTGAGTTTGATGCCCAGTACCACAGACAATGTCAGGTATGGTAGCTCACAGCTGTAATCCCAGCACTTAGGAGATAGAGATAGGAGGATTGCCTCGAGTTCAAGGCCAGCCTGCACTACAAAGTGAGACCCTGTCTCAAAAAATTTAAAAACCAAAACAAATTCAGAAACTAACTGGCTACAAAGCCAACTTCAAAATCAGTAGCATTCCTGAACATGAATAACAAACACACTGAGAGAGAAATTTTGGAAAAAACACTTTTCACAATAGCATCCAAAAAGAAAAAAAAAAAA
>PVIC010055210.1:0-11293 GCA_004025085.1 Thryonomys swinderianus
TTAAGAAAAACCGCAGCTTCAGGACCCAGAAGGTATGCAAGCCTTTCTCCCTTCCAGGGAGAGGAAAAGCCCTACAGGTCTTAAAGACACAGTACACCTATAAATTGGGCTGAGAGGCCATGGTTCCCACCTGTAAATGGCACGGTTTCACAGAGGAAGTTGGATAAAGCAAAATCACGAGTGGGGCAAAACTATGACCAACCAATAAAATTACAAGTACAGCTGCTTAGGTAATAATTGATCCAGTGTGGAAGCAAGTCACACAGCAAGTGTACATGGAAAGAGTAAGACCTTTATAGGAAGAGATAAATCAGGAGGTTTTTGTTACCCACCTGAGTGACTGATGTCTATCTAGACTTTATAAGGCCAAGTAATACCAATTGTAATATAAACGTCAATTTATTGCTTATCCCTTGGCAAGGCAAGTAGGCCTGGTCCTTTTGTCTTTTATCTTGAGGCCTGGCCTTCAACAGATGTATACCCGGCCATAGTTGTAAGGGGTTTTTATCCTTTCCACTGATCCCCTCAAGGGCTGAGCCCTGTCGGACTGCCTGTAATTTTTCTACCGAATTTAGCTGTCTATAATATTAGTTTATTCTCAGGAGTTGTACTCCTAGCCAGTGGTCTGCCTTGGATTCTATATTCATGGCACACAGAAAGCCAATGTGACAAAAAAACTACCCTACAAAGAAGTTATAAGATGCTCTAGAACGTGGGATAGCCAGGAAAAGGACACAGGAATTTTGTTGAACTTTTTTACTGTCTGTCTCATGCCATTAAATATCTATAACATGAAACTCCATTTGGTCCAATGCTGCTTATAAATCTGACTTCTGAGAATAAATGCACTAATATAATAGTCTACTAGATATAGTAGTCTTAACAGTGATATTTCTTATTTTAAGTTAATAAATTGAAATAGTGGCTTATATTAATATTGACTACAAAGTCCACTTAGAGAATATTGCTATTTGAAAAAACTTTCATAAACATTTTCCTTCTGTTATCATTAATTGAGCACTTATATGCCAGCATTGGGCTAGTACTTCAAAGACTATTGTATTTAACTCTCACCATGATCTTATAATACATTCAGGTTATTACAGACATTTTATAATTAAGGAATCAAAAGCTCAGAAAAGTTTAAGTAACTTCCCTGTGGACTCACACATACTAAATGGGAGAAACAGGATTCAAACCCAGGAACAACCTCAAAGCATATTTATGCCAAAATCTCTACAGGCCAGGTTAATTTAAGTCTTTCACAATAGCTTTTCTGAGCTACAAAGGCTGAGTGTAAAACCAGCAATCCTCTGAATTTAATCAAGCAAATGTCACCCTGTGAGATCTCAGCAACACTCAGAGCATGGCACCCTCCCTGCTGAACTCTCTCTGGCATGCAAACCCCTAGGTGGCCTGTATAGAAATACAGGCCTACATGGGACTGGGGATTTAGCTCAGTGGTTCCCGCGTCTGCCTTGAAAGTATAAGGTCCTTAATTTGATCTCCGGGAACCACATACCAATGCCACAATGGCAGGCATGGTGGCTCACACCTGTAATCCCAACACTCGGGAGGCAGAAGCAGGAGGATTGCTGTGAGTTCAATCAAGACTTGCTTGGGCTACACTGTGAACTCAGTGCCAGCCTGAACCACAAAGTGAGACCCTGTCTCCCACATCCTTCATCCCAAGATATTCAGGTCAAATGTATTTGGGAATCCACAATTTCAGAAAGGTACTATACATGGAGTCCTTAATTTGTGTCACACCTACAACATGGTTTGGTTTAACCAAGTATCCTAATTTCAGCATCAAGCATATTAATACTTCTACAATACAAGATACAAATGTACTAAGTGTGATAAAGATAAATAACCACACATGAGTTCAAAATAGGCTTTGTTTTAGAAAAAAAATCTTTTGGAATTTAGAGCCTTTTTTTCTGTTTGTTTTGTTTTGTTTTAGTGAAATGGGGTCTCACTGTGTAGTGTAGTTCAAACTGGCTTTAAACTCACTATATAACCCAGGCTGGCTTTGAATTTGCTGCCGATCCACCTGTCTCAGCCTCCTGAGTGTGAATTACAGGTGTGCAATAGCACACCTCGCAAGAATTCACAGCTTTAGAGATTTCAAAATTACAGGTAAAGGATTGTAGACTAGGATTGATATAGCACCCTATTACACTGTAAAGTGCCAGGTCCTTTGCTGGTTTTTAAAAGGACAATTTTGTTCACAAGTCAAAATTTGAGGCTAACACATCAGCAAAAAGAACCACTTTCATAATTTCACTTAAGGATAACCATGATGACTTAGAGCTTTTGCATCCTTTATAAAGTGAAACATTAAATACTAAGAAGATCCCAAGTTCTGCACTTTATAGCACATTAGTAATATACACTGGACCTCAAAACAGATCTGCTTGTCAAATACTGCCCAAAACACTGAATAGATTCATATTTCTTCACAAGTTTTGACTGATGAAAATGATAGGGGAGTATTAAAGTTTCCACCAAACTGTGAAATCCTTTCTTTATCCTTCTTTATCAAAAATTGCCTGGGGGTCTTTTCCTTTAATTGGAAAAAAGACTAATTCAGCATCTGAACAAGAAGAACACTACAAACTTTTAAAAAGTACAGGAAATCTGAGCCTGTCTCACAAGTGCAAGGTCCTGAGTTCAAACCACAATACCAGAAATAAAAAATAAAAGAACACAGGAAAATGTATGTAACACACAAATAAAAATCTCCATAGTAAGAAAAGCAGCCAGAACAATGAAATTCTGGCTGTTCTGCCCAAATTCCAAGGCTTGTTTTGTAAAGCCCAATTCAATGGTGCCGACCCCAAAAGCTTCTTATTTGAATCTGTAGTCTGAGTGAGAGGCTCAAGACTTTTTCATAGAAAAACTGTTGAAAGGTTCCCAGGTTATGGGCTGGAGATTTAGCTCAGTGGTTCCAGTGCCAGCCTAGCAAGTGCAAGATCCTTGGTTTGATCTGGGTAACCACATACAACAAAACAGTGTGTGGTGACTCACACCCATCAGCAATCAGTACCACATACCACAATGCCTAGTGTGATGGCTCATGCCTATAATCCCAGCACTCAGGAGGCACAGGCAGGAGGACTTCTGTGAGTTCAAGGTTTGCCTGGGCTACAAAGCAGGACCCCATCTCAAAAAAAAAAAAAGGTTCCCAAGTTAGCCAGGAAAAGCATGTGAAACACTGTATCAAATGACAGGGTGAAAAAAAGCACAAATGTTGCCTAAGAAATTATTTTCTTAACAAATTTCTCTCAAATGTTGGTGGTTAGGGAAAAGCAGAATTATGAAAATATGAAGAAGTATATTAAGCAGTCAAGAAGTATGCTAAACTCCTTATGAAACTTTCAAGGACTTCAAAATTAGAAACTTTTTGGGCCGGAGATTTAGCTCAGTGGTTCCGGCACCTGCCTCGCAAGCGCAATGGTCCCAGTAACCACATACAATGCTGGGTGTGGTGACTAACACCCACCAGCAATCAATACCACATACCACAGTGCTGAGTGTAGTGGCTCACGCCTGTAATCCCAGCACTCGGAGGAAGAGGCAGGAGGATTGCTGAGTTCGAGGCTTGCCTGGGCTCCAGAGTGAGCTCAGAGCCAGCCTGAACTACAAAGCAAGACCCTGTCTCAAAAAAAAAAAAAAATTATAAACTTTTTTTTTAATAATCAGCAAAAATGTACTTTTTTAAAAGGCAAATTAAGATGGAGACTTAGCTCAAAGGTTCCAGCACCAAAGCACAAGGTCCCAAGTTCAGTCCCTTGTACAAAAAAAAAAAAAGGCCAGAGACTTACTCAGTGGTTCTAGCGCCTGCCTCACAAGCGCAAGGTCCTTAGTTCAATCCCCGGTAACCACATACAGTGCTGGGCATGGTGACTCACACCCACCAGCAATCAATATCACATACCATCGTGCCAGGCATGATGGCTCACGCCTGTCATCCAGCACTCTGGAGGCAGAGACAGGAGGATTGTTGAATTCAAGGCTTGCCTGGGCTACAAAGTGAGCTCAGGGACAGCCTGAACTACAAAGTGAAACCATCTCAAAAAAAAAAGGCAATTTAAGCTATTGATATAATACCATGGTAGAATGATTGTCCACTGTGCAGGAGGCCCTAAATTCAATCCCTCACACTCCAAAACAGGAAAAAAAAAACAAGCAATTTTTTTTTAATTTTTGAGACAGGGTCTCGCTTTGTAGTTCAGGCTGGCTCTGAGCTCACTCTGTAGCCTAGGCAAGTGTCGAACTCAGCAATCCTCCTGTCTCTGCCTCCAGAGTGCTGGGATTACAGGCATGAGCCACCACGCCTGGCACTGTGGTATGTGGTATTGATGGCTGGTGGGCGTGAGTCTCCACGCCCAGCATTGTATGTGGTTACCAGGGATCCAACTCAGGACCCTTGCGCTTGTGAGGCAGGCACCGGAACCACTGAGCTAACCCTCCGGCCCAAAACAAGCAACTTTAAAATATCATTTATCAGTTCTAATTTTACTTCAAAATTTATAGATTTAAACCAGGCAGAGTGGCACACACCTGTAATCCTAGCATACTAGAGGCTGAGACAGGAAGACTGCTATAAGTCTGAGGCTAGCCTGGGCTACACTGGGCATTCAAGAGCAGCCTGAACTGTCTTTTTGTCTTGAAAACCAAAAATAATAATAATAATAACCCTCTATGGAGTGACTAGTCCATGTTTCTGCTGGCTTTCCTGAGCAGCACTGGTCTTGAGGGCAATCCCTTGTGGATCTGCCAAGATGAACTGATGAAGAGTACATGTCCCCTACAGACCTTCTGAGCTTCCCTTGTTAATAAATTTCAATTTACTCTATTCCCTGCAAGTATCTGTCTCAATAAAACTCTCTCTCGAGCTATTTCCAGGTATTTTCTTCAGTTTCTTGGCAACCTACTCCACTGGGCCAGCACAGGTGGGCTGAAGGGAGACTAGAGGGAGAGTCCTTGGTTCATCCCAGCATTACAGTAACTCTAAAAGGATTCCTTAGATCTAGGATGTACCTCAGCACACCTGCCTAGCATGCACGAGGCCAACACCACAAAAAGTAGGGGAAAAGGATTAACTAATGCAGTTTACACTTTAGAAGAGCCCACTGAAAAGTTAAGTTTATTTCATCGTGGTAATTACAAAAACTCTTTTCATCTGTCAGAAGGCTAGTGATAACTTTTGCTTCTCATTATTCTAATCACTGTGTGAAAGCCACTGCAAGATTTATCAGTTAAAGCCCAGGCAACTGAGAACTCCCGGAGGACATGACCCCATCATTAGGGCAGGTGCCCCATGGGTTACTTACATAAGCAAATCAACCATACATGTGTAGTACAGTCATACAAGGTCATACAGCTGTTGTTTTTCTGTAGGCCTCAGTATGTGATAAGGGGCCTTAAAACTGCTAGGAAAATAAGGTGCTGCTGCTTGTTGCCAATGTCTGCCCCACAAGCTTTCTTTTCTTTGGGACTCTTACCTGAAAAAAACATCCATCAGCTATTCAATTCTGACACATTGCTAATCCAGTATTCTGAAAAGAACGTTCTATTTGAAGTTTAAAAATAGGATCACACATATAGAAATTACTGAGGCTGCAACTCTTTGATATCAACAAAATTAGTGTTTTAAACCTTTAGTCATCACATGCTTCAGAGAAAGGTAAAAGGCACCTAGAGCAGTGAGGATGAACCTTTTACAGCCTCTAATAATATAAAGAGCCTTGGTACAGTACACGTGCCATAGGTTCGCCACCACTAACCTAGAGGGCTTAGCAACAAAGATATGACTGGAGATCTTGCCAGAATTTTCAGTGAGACTCTGGAAGAAAATAAGACTTTTACAGGGCTGGGAATTTAGCTCAGTGGTTCTGTCTGGCAAGCTCAAGGTCCTGAGTTCGATTCCCAGTACCACATACCACAATGCTGGGTGTGGTGGCTCAAGCCTTTAATCCCAGCACTCAGGAGGCAGAGGCAGAAGGACTGCTGAGTTTGAGACTAGCCTGGGCTACATAGTGAGTTCAGGGCCAGCTTGAACTACAAAGTGAGATACTGTCTCAAAAAAACTTTAAAAAACACACAAAACACAAAGAAGAACAGAAGGAAGGAGGGAGGGAGGGAGAGAGAAGAAAGACAAAATTGCTTGCAACTATAGCAAGAACTGACTGTACTACTGTGATGTGACACAGGAAGTAGAAGATTCCACACAGTTATACAGGCTTTGTCATTCATATAAACTCAGTCAGGTATGGTATCAACCATGGAAGCATGCACATTTGCTATTTGTATGTTCTGCACAACTTAGAAGGCTATTGGAACAAGAGTTCCAAACAGCTTTCTGCGTCTCATCTCTAAGCTATTCCCTGGAACAATATGCGACACTGTAGGGCTTGAAGATTCTAATTAACATTCAGTTCAAACTGCATCAAAGAGGTTGTAAACTCACATACAGATTAAGAATGTACCGGAGAGGCTGGAGGTTTAGGTCAGTGGTTCTGGTGCCTGCCTAGCAAGCACAAGGTCCCTAGTTTGATCCCCAGTAACCTCATACAACAAAACTGGGCATGGTGACTCACACCCACCAGCAATCAGTACCACATACTACAATGTTGGGCATGGTGGCTCACGCCTATAATCCCAGCACTTGGGAGGCAGAGGCAGGAGGATTTCTGAGTTCAAGGCTGCTTGAGTTACATAGTGAGCTCAGGCCAGCCTGAACTACAAAGCAAGACCCTGTCTCAAAAAAGAATGAATGCCACCAGGCATGGTGGCTCACTCCTGTAATCCCAGCACTCGGGAGGCAGAGGCAGGAGGACTGCTGAGTTCGAGGCTTGCCTGGGCTACATAGTGAGCTCAGAGCCAGCCTGAAGTACAAAGCGAGACCCTGTCTCAAAAAAAAAAAAAAAAATGAAAGAATGTTCTCTGGTATGAGAAACTGAAATTGTAAATGTGTTCTAGAATGAATGTTTGATATTGTAAAATAGTAAATATCCAAAGGGAAATGGGGTTTAGGGGTAAAAAATGAGGAAAGGAAAAAACTGATGATTAAAAAAAAAAGGAAACAAAGCTTGTGTATATGGAGGTGAGGGATGGGAGGGTGGGTAGGGGAAGGGGAAAAAATGAGAATTAAGTTGTGTCATATACTGGTACAAATCCTCAATGTGGAGTGTAATTGTGATGTGTATACAATGTACCAATAAAAAAAAGGTGAGGTTAAAAAAAAAAAAAAAGAATGTACTGGAGGAAAAAAATGCTTCCCAGGAGTGGTGGGTGGGCCATGCTTGTAATCCCCTCAAAAGGCTGTGGCAAGAGGATCACCACAAGTTCAAAGCCAGCCTGGGGTGCATGATAATTTTAAGGACAGCCTGAATTATAGAGACCCTGTCTCAAAAAAAAGTCTTATACATTTTTGGGTGATTACTATGCAAATCATATTTTATAATCTCAACAAGTTACCCAAACAACCTATATAACCTTTAATTTGCCCTTTAGTTATTCCTTTATCCAATTTCCAAAAGCATTGTTCTAAATCTTTACAGAACTCTGTTTAAGTCTCAACTGTGCTTTCATTTTTTTTTTTTTTTTTTGAGACAGGGTCTCGCTTTGTAGTTCAGGCTGGCTCTGAGCTCACTATGTAGTCCAGGCAAACCTCAAACTCAGCATTCCTCCTGCCTCTGCCTCCCGAGTGCTGGGATTATAGGCGTGAGCCACCACGCCTGGCTGTGCTTTCATTTTTAACATCAACCACATTCCTTTTGTTTGTTTTTTTTTTGAGACAGGGTCTCACTTTATAGTTCAGACTGGCCCTGAGCTCACTATGTAGCCCAGGCAAGCCTGGAACTCAGAGCTATCCTCCTGCCTCTGCCTCCCAAGTTCTGAGATTACAGGCATGAGCCACTATGCCCAGCATTGTGGTGTGTGGAACTGATGGCTGGTGGGCACAAGTCACCATGCCCGGCATCGAGATATGTGGTTAGTGGGGATTGAACTGGGGACCTTGTGCCTGCCGGGCAGATGCTGGAACCAGTGAGCTAAATCCCCAACCTAAGCTTACTCTTCTGTTAGAAAGGGCTTCCCCTGAATTCTATATCCTGCTCTGCACCTTCCATGAGAAAAATTCCTTGTGCTCACTTTGGCAGCACATATACCCAAGTAAATACCCTGGCACACTCATCTGCCTACTTCTTACCTCCTATTTACTCTGCAAGCCACTCTGATCCGCCTCCCGTGCTCCCTCTCTCTAAGGACATGGGTGATGTCCAAGTGGACGTGTGTAAGTCTTCGTCTATTCAATCATCTCAGCAGTATCAAGCCGAACCCCTCTTATGACAGTTGCCATGTTCTTCTGGGTTTTCTTTTATCTCTTCACTCCCCTGTGCAGGCTTTTTAATCTGCTAGTCCATTAAAGATAACTATGGTCATTTATAATGTGGTCATAAATTCTCCCTTCAGGAAGCACAGCCTGATTCTTCTCTTTAGATGCTTAAATTTCCATCCACAGAACAGGAGCTGAAAGCAATGACTAGTTTCTTATGAACAGAACAAGGTGGAAGCGATGGGCTGAGACTAGCTCCTAAGCAGCATCACACTTTCCTCCTGGATCTCTCTTGGTGTGCTCGCTCTGGGCAAGGCCCGCTGTCCTGCCATGATGCCCAAGTAACCAAATGGCATGGGTACCTGGTGAGGAACTGAGGCTGCAGCAAGCAGTCAGCAAGGAATGAGACTTTGTACCAGCCACCATGTGAGTCACTGCCCCAAAGCAATCATCTTTCTCCTTTAATCTGTCTTTTCATCTTCCCTGTTAGCATCCATTCAGCTCAAAAGTCTTGATATCAAACTCTTCACCGACATCCAATCACTACACCCTATCAAAGCCAAACATCTGATGATTTCTCCGTAACAAGTACACTTTAAAAAATACAGTCCTGAGCTTATTAATTTTAACATCATATGCCTGTTTTTTGTGGAACTAGGGATTAAACTCAGATCCTTGTGCTTGTGAGGCAGGCACAGAGCCACTGAGCTATATCCCCAGTGTCCATCGTGTGCCTCTTGATATGACCACATCCCACCTCTGAAATATTTTTGCTTAAAAGAAAATCTGATTAAGCTTCCAATTTATTTTATAAGTTTAAAGGAAGTACAGAGGAAAAAGGTATATGCTTAAATGTACTATGAGGAAGCCTCCAACAAAATACAGAATGTGGAAAAATTCCACAGAGTAAATGACCTGGTTTCTTAACTAAATGCCAAAGCGAAAAGGACAGAAGATTGATAGACTGGAAGATACTCACAAATTATATGTATAGACCTTATTTGGAATCCTGACTCACATCAAGACAGAATCCAAAAAACTGAACAGACTGAGTACTTGATAGTAATATCCTCTCTTCTTAGCTGTAGTAAAGGTATTTTGATTACTTTTTTTTTTTTGAGACAAAGTCTCACTCTGCAATTCAGGCTGGCCCCGAACTCACTATGTAGCCCAAGCTAGCCTCGAACTCAGAGCAATCCTCCTGCCTCTGCCTCTTGAGTGCTGGGACTATGTCACCATGCCTGCATTGTGGTATATGGTCACCAGGAATTGAACTTGGGACCTTGCACTTGCCAGGCAGATGCTGGAACCACTGAGCTAACTCCCTAGCCCTTGATAACATTTTTAAAAAGAAAAATCTTAACTCTGAGAGACAAATACTGAAATAGTTACAATGTAATAGATTAGTATTTGGGAACTGCTTTAGGGTAATCTAATGGAGGGGGAAGTTGATGAGAGTTATAAAAAGATGCTGACAATTGTACACATTTAAAAGCAATTCACTTTTCTTATCCTCTTTACTTTTATGTATGTTTAACTTTTACTGCAACAACAGTTTTTCGATAATAAAAAGTGCTTACAACCATGACATGGGTCTCCACTGTCCCAAAGATAAAGTTCAGATGCCTTGGCAAGGTTTTCCAAGAAAGCTTTTCATCATCTGCCCGCCACCCAGCTCCCCAACTCACCTCTCGATGCTACCTAATTCACAGCACAGGCTCCTCCAAAAACACTGATGTTCCCTCTCCATTCACATGGTAACCTCAGGTCACAAAAAAACTGCTTCTTCAGGCAACTCTTTCAGACCCTGCGCACTGAGTCTCACAGCCTACCTATATACCCCATAAACACACACACAGGACTTCTCACCAGTCCACGCTCTTTCCCCACACACTCTAGGTACTGTAAGAACAGGGACAATTTCCTTCTCATTTGCCTTTTTAATCCCAGTTCCTACAAAATGCCTGGCATCCAATAGGTACTCAAACATTTGATAAATATCCAAAAGACACCAAGTCTACTAATAACCTTCCAACTTTCCTCATATGTACACCTCCCCTGATTTTCTATACTTTGTCTTTTTCTGATCACATTTCACATTAACGGTTGTTGATTCAAATCATATCCCAACATGTATACCCTTACCTCTCCCTAGGTATCTCATTAAAAAATACAAATTTGGGCTGGGGAGTTAACTTGGTGGTTATGGCACCTGTCTGGCAAGTGCAAAGTCCCAAGTTCAAGCCCCACTAACCCATATCACAATACTGGGTGTGATGACTCATGCCCACCAGTAATCAGTAACACATACCATAATGCCCGGTGTGGTGGCTCACGCCTGTAATTCCAGCACTCAGGAGGCAAAGGGAGGAGGATTGCTCTGAGTTCAAGGCTTGCCTGGGGTACATAGTGAGCTCAGGGCAAGCCTGAACTACAAAGTGAGACCCTATCTCAAAAAAAAAAACCTAATGCATTTTATGTTCTGAGGCTTCATGAAGTATGCATCTTTTCCCACTACCTGAAGGGTCCTTCTTCTCCCTTCATCCTTCAGCTCGAATGTTTTTCTGGGCTTTTCTGGGAAATGTACCTACAACCCTCTGTTCTCACTTTTTAAATTATTGTTAATTTTAATTATTTTTAATTGTAATTTTTTTTTACATTTTTAAAAATTAGCTTTTATTTTTTGTTTATTTAACAATTATTTTTTTAATTGAATTCTTTATTGGTACAATTTATATACATCTCACAATCACATATAACATTGGGAAATTTGTACCAGTATATGCCACAAGTTAATTCTCATTTTTACCCATATCCCTACCCACTCTCCCCTCCTCCCCCCTTTATACATGCTCTTTTATTTTCTTTCTGTATCATATTTATTCCTTCCCCTCATCACATTCCCACACCAAGTTTCCTATAGAAATATTCCACTCTATAAAAGCT
>PVIC010055211.1:0-11300 GCA_004025085.1 Thryonomys swinderianus
AAAAAAAAAAAAAAAAAAAAAAGGAATTATTGCCAGGCGTGGTGGCTCATGCCTGTAATCCCAGCACTCGGGAGGCAGAGACAGGAGGATTGCTGAGTTCAAGGCTTGCCTGGGTTACATAGTGAGCTCAGAGCTAGCCTGAACAAGCGAGACCCTGTCTCAAAAAAAAAAAAAAAGGAATTTACACAATCCTAAAACTGGAGCCACAGCTTTCAACTTGAATAAATTAACTTGAAATTAACATTTTTGGTATTATATTTTTAGTTTTAATCAACAATCAAAGCTTTTTTTTTTTTTTGCGGTAGCAGGGATTGAACTCGCATCCCTGTGCTTTGATTTAAAAAATTAAGAATTGCCAGCATGGCGGCTCATGCCTATAATCCCAGCGCTCAGGAGGCAGAAGCAGGAACATTCCCATGTGCCTGAAGCCAGCCTGAACTACAAAGCAAGACCCTGTCTGAAAAAAACTAAAAAAATAAATTTAGAGGATACCAATTTTTTGGTTTTGCTATAGTGGGGATCAAACCTAGAGCTTCACACATGCTAGGCAAGTGCTCTACCACTGAGCTACACCAGCAATCTCCAGAAGTTTTTTTAAAAATAATACTCACAAAAGGAAGAATGCACTTTCGTACTTGGCCAAACTGAGCAAAGTGTTCTCTCAGCTCATCTGCAGAAAGGGAGACAACATATGAAAGGCAGTTAATGTATTTTGTTTTCTCTACCCTATATTACAGATAGCAACTAAAAGGGGTCCTACTGGGGTTCCCAGATTTATTGCAGACAGAAACTACTCTGCATTCCCTTAACTTTAAGCAACTATTATCCACCACACTTGGAAGGGACAAGGTCACAGGCAAATGAACTGTTGTTATGGCCATAGTCTCCAAACTCAGCAATTACTGAGTGTTTTCATTACACAAGGTACCGTTAGGTGTGTACATTAAAATCCTTGTAAGTAGATCATACAGAAGTCAGTTAGGTACAGCATAGTTTGTTGGTAGCTAATTACGGATTTTCAAATAAAACCTCAACTTTCTAGTTTTCCCTAGATTTAAAATGGTTTATGCTCTAAAATGTGTTGCCTTAACCCCACCTACTTACCCATTTTTATTTCACTGCCAGCCCACAGTTACTCTCTGGGATAACTGAATTTTCTGTAACCTACTGTGGCATCCCATCTTTGCATATGCTCTTCTCTTCCTTCGATGTGTCAGTACTCCTATCTCCTTCCACCAAACATAACTATCCTTCCACACTCCAGCCAAATACATCCATTCAGTATTCTTCTATACTATAAAAGCTTCTACTATAATACAATACTATCCCTGTACAGTCTCTTTACGATTATATCCCATAGAACTTATAGCATGTAATATTAAAGATTTTAAAATTTTTATGAAGTTTTTCCTTCTGAACTACAGCTGTAGTTTGCTGGTTTATATATTACCTGTCTGTGCCTCCTAGTTCCTCAAAACTTCATTCTAAACTGTTTATACATATTGTAAGTCTCCTTAGTCTCCACCCCCCACTATACTATAAGCTGTGTAGCAACTACTAAGTTTACGGTGTGCATTACACATAAGACTTCAATATTCAATGAGTGAATAATCCTGGTGTCCTTGGCAGGTGGCAGAACCCGTAAGCAGTGAGCCAGCCTAGTGTGTTTGTCTCCCTCTACATTTCCCCACGTAGCTAGCCTTCCATCATGATGGTGCTACAACAGATCCAAAGCAACAAGGGCAAGCAACTATGGACTGAAACCTCTGAATCTGAGTTAAAATAAGAGCTAATCTTTCCCTGAATATCGCCAAAAAGTGACTATGGGTTTTTAAATTGTAAGTAAATTTTAAAAACTTTTAACTCAAAACTCCAAATGACAAAAAAACAAAGTTGGTAAAAGATTACAGAATTACTCCTCTCTCTGGTTTCATCTAAATTCTAAACACAAATTCACCGACTTTAAAAACAAGAAATCGTTCTCTCATGCTGTAATCTTTCTCTCATGCTGTAAACCTCCCCTCCACATGCCATCATGAAAAGTTGTCGGTTTTGTTTGAAGAATATAAGCAGATCGGACCCCTCTACTTTCCGATCTTCATCTAGGGCTGGGGAGAGGAGCTCGAATTCTGGGCCTTACACACTATAGGCAACCGCTTTATCACTAAACTACACCCCTAGCAGGTCCTCATCCTGAACTAAACGAAATTACCTTTTATCTCATCTCCACGTCTACAATCTTGCCACCCTGCCTATAAAAATCTCAAAATTCGCAAGTTATAACCCTTTCCACCAAGTCACTCAAAACTGTAGTAGATTGTGAATTTGCGCATTTAAAGCTCAGGGGCTTCCTAAGCAGTTCATTACAAACAAAATTTCTGTGCACGGGTTTGCTAAGGAGAAAATTCGTTCTAGTCCTGTCACCACGCTGCTAAGCGCTCTGTAGGAGACAGAGGTTTTGTCTGTTGCCTGAGCCTACGAATTCCGCCCCATCACTCACTCGATGCTGCAGTCCAGGGAATTTTCCTGACAAAAGCAACCGGCCGCTTAACGCTAGTACGCAGGGACAGGGCACCCCTCGCAACGGAGGCTGCCATCTTTAGACTGAAAACCTCCGCGACCTCTGGTAGCAACCCCGGAAGAACCTGCCAGATCGAGGAATCTGCTTCCGGGTCAGAAGAGCCAGGCGGCGAAATGGGGAAGATGGCGGCTGCTGTGAGTTCTGTGGCGACGCTGGCTACAGAACCTGGGGAGGACGCCTTTCGGAAACTTTTCCGTTTCTACCGGCAGAGCCGGCCCGGAACAGCAGACCTAGGAGGGGTCATCGACTTCTCGGCGGCCAACGCAGGCCGCAGCACGGGTCCCGGGGCCCAAAAGGTACGGAAAGATGAGCGGCGTGCGTCTCCCGATCAGCTCACCTTCCTTGGAGAGGCTTCCTCGCTTATTGAACGATCCCCGCCCTGCTTGGGCGTGGAATTGAACTGCCCACAACAGTCACACTTGAGTGATAAAGCGCTGTCCTACAGGTTTCTTCACGCTGCCCCCTTCCCCGCGGCGGCCTGCGTCCCAAAAGTCTGGGAATGTGGTGGTTTCTTTAGTCCTCCCTTCAACTATCCGCGTACAAGTTCTACTTTGTTTTGTGTAAAACCTTATAGCACATATTCGTAGGCATTAAGGTAAAACCCTGCTTTTCCAAGCAAAACATAAAACCCCTGTAATCTCAGAACCGAGGGGGATCGATAGATACTCTTATTAGTCACATTTGTGCATGAAACTAGCCCTAGACTTCTCTGTACTTTTTTTTTTTTTCTTTGAGACAAGGTCTCGCTTTGTAGTTCAGGCTGGCCCTGAGCTCACGGTGTAGCCCAGGCAAGCCTCGAGCTCAGCAATCCTCCTGTCTCTGCCTCCCAAGTGCTGGAATTACAGGCGTGAGCCACCACACCAGGCACTGTGGTATGTGGTATTGATTGCTGGTGGGCGTGAGTAACCATGTCCGGTACTGTTGAATGTGGCTACCAGGGATGAAACTCTGGACCTTGCGCTTGCTAAGCAGACTCTGGAACCACCGAGCTAAATCTCGGTTCGACTTCTCTGTACTTGTTAACAAGAGGTCATTTAAAGATTCTGACATACCTCCTCAAATTGAAAATAAACGTCAAAACAGTATATATAAAATCCTAATGCCATTATTTCTACTTTTTCCTCTGAAAATTAAGAAAGAAGGGACAGGGATTTAGCTCAGTGGTACTGCCTGCCCAGCAACCCAAGGTCCTGAGTTTGATCCCCAGTATTAAAAAAAATAAGAAGAAAGGAAATGCAGTGGGGAAAGGTGTCAGGGCACACCCCAAGTAGAGTGCAATTTTTTTTTTTTTCGCTTTTTGAGACAGGGTCTTGCGTTGTAGTTCAGGCTGGCCCTGAGCTCACTATGGTGCCCAGGCAAGCCGCTGCAAACTCAGCAATCCTCCTGTGTCTGCCTCCCAAGTGCTGGGATTACAGGCGTGAGCCACCACATCCGGCATTGTGGTATGCGGTGTTGATTGTTTGTGGGCATGTCTCCACACCTAGCATTCTATGTGGTTACCGGGGATCGAACTCAGGTCCTTGAGCTTGCGAGGCAGGCGCCGGAACTACTGAGCCAACCCTCCGGCGCAGAGTGCAATTTTTTTTTTCCCTGTGTTTCCAGGGATTGAACTCAAGTCTTTGTGCTTCCAGGGTCGGTATGGTAGATACTTGAGCTAAATCCCTAGTACAATTATATTTCTTTACACTCACTTTAACATACAGGACATCTAATTATTTAAAATGCCCTTCATGTTGTCTACAGATGTCTGGATAAGGCATTCTTCCCAAGCACTAGGTGTATCTTAGTAAAATTGTAATGCTGTAGTACTTCTGTACTTGTTTAGAACTCAGTTTGCCTGCAACTGCATTTGATTTTTTTTTTTTTGAGACAAATTTGCTGTGTAGTTCAGTAGTTCAGGCTGGTTTTGGATATACTACAATCCTGCCTGCCTTCCTCCCTAGTGCTGGGATTACAGAGATGCTACACAGCAACACCCACCATAACTTCATTTGAACATAAAAAGTATGCATTGCAAGACTGCACCCTTGACTAAGAATGCTTCGAAACCTCACTGAGCTACACTTAATGTGTATTTTACCATTGTAATACATACTTCTTAGAATGTAAGCCACTTGAGAGTGGGATTGCTACAGTGTGTCCAGTAAGAAAGCTTTGGTGGTTAGCTCACCATCATCTCAAAGCAGGTTAAAAGTAGCAAGTTAGAGAAGTTAGTTGATAAACACAGTGAGGAAATGATGGCTAGGACTGAGGATTTGTCTCAGTGGTTCTGGTGCCAGCCTCACAAGCCCAGTTATGAGTTCAACTTTGATAACAAGGAAAAAAAAAAGGAAATGACGGCTAACAGTCTGGCAAGAAAAAAAGCAGAAAACTTCTTAGAAGTTCAGTGGTTTGGTTCAGTTTAGCACATGATAGAATAGATTCACATACACACCAACTCTTACGTATTGCTCAATTATGATCAGTATTAATTACTGCCTATTTAAGAAATTATGAAAAAGTGTTTTGTCACCCCCAGGATACTGGGAAAAGTCAGCTGATTAAGACTGAGAAGGTTTTGGTAGTCATTTTATTATAAACACTAGTAATGTATTGGTCACTGATTGGTATTTTTTTTCTGCAAATATCCAAATTAGAAAAGTATGTAGATTAAAAACATAATTTGTTTGACACTTGATGTATGTAAGAAAAGCAAGAATTAAATTTATTGTTCATGGAAGAATAGTTTTATTCTTTAATGTCCTTACCTCAATAGCTGCATATTAGGGGTCCGTAAGAGAAACCATCTGTAAGATGCTCCAATGTGCAAAGAAAACCTCATCAGCCCTAGTACTTTATATCTAAGTAACTACCAAAAACAAAATGCTAATACCAACTTTTCACCTAAAAACTATTATACTTTGAGTAACTGGAGTTTCCAGTGTTTTGTTGAAACTTTTCTCACTGTGTTTGGAGCACTCCTTACCATTCTCTCATCCTACCTAGCCTGCTGTTCCCCATAGCTCTGTATAAACACTGACCATCTACAGCTGCCTCAGAAGCAGTATACTAACCAGAGTTAAGAATAGTGTGACTTGTGATATTCCAGCATACAAAATACCGTTCATGAATCTACTACCAAGGTGTGATCTCATAGAAAACAGCAGTACTGAAGGCTGAGCCACTTTTTTGTTAATTTTTTTCTTTTTTTTTTAATGTTTTTTTATTTGAACCTTTATTGGTACATTACATATACATATCACAATTATGCTCAGCATTGAGAACTTGTACCAGTATATGACATAACTTAATTCTCATTTTTCCCCTTCCCCTGCCCACCCTACAGCCAACCCCCCACCCCTGTACGTACAAGCTTTGTTTCCTTTTTTTACCATCAAATTTTTTTCTTTCCCCTTATTACTTACCCCCAAACCCCATTTCCCTTTGAATATTTACTATTTCACAATGTCTGTCATGCACTCTAGAACTCACTTGCATCTTTATTTTCTCACACCAGAGAAAAGACAATATTTATACATCTATGACCTATTTATTTCACTTATGAATATGTCCTTAAGGTATGTCCATTTGAGTATATATGACTCAAAGCTATTATTTTTTATGGTAGGGTAATACTCCTTTTTTTTTTTTTTTTTTTGAGACAGGGTCTCACTTTGCAGTTCAGGCTGGCCCTGAGCTCACTATGTAGCCCAGGCAAGCCACCGCGAACTCAGCAATCCTCCCGTCTCTGCCTCCCAAGTGCTGGGATTACAGACGTGAGCCAACACGCCTGGCATTGTGGTATGTGGTATTGATTGCTGGTGGGCATGAGTCATCACGCCCAGCATTCTATGTGGTTACCAGATCGAACTCAGGACCTTGCGCTTGCGAGGCAGGCGCTGGAACCACTGAGCTAAATCTCTGGCCCCAATACTCCATTTTATAAGAAGAACCACATCTTCTTTATTCAGCCTAGAATTGATGGGCATTTGGGTTGTTTCCAAGATTTAGCTATCATGAACTGAGCTGCTATAAACATGGCTGCACATATGTCACTGTGATATGAATCTTAATTCTTTCATGTATATCCCTAGCAGGGTCAAATGGGACCTCTAAACCTAGTTTTCTGAGGAATCTCCACACTTATCTCCGTAGTGGTTGTACCAACCTATGTTCCCACCAATAGTGGAGAAAGGTTCCTTTTTCTCCACAGCCTCACCAGCACTTGTTGCTGGCTAATTTAGAAATAGCAACTATTCTTTGTGGAGCGAGATGAAATCTGTTGTTTTCATCTGCATCTCTCAAATGACCAGTGACGTTGAGCATTTCTTCATGTATTTCTTAGCGGCTTTTACATCTCTTCCTCTGAAAAGTGTCTGTTGTTTTGTTTTTTTGAGACAGGGACTCACTTTGTAGTTCTGGCTGGCCCTGAGCTCCCTATGTAGCCCAGGCAATCCTTAAACTCAGCAATCCTCCTGCCTTTGCTTCCCGAGTGCTGGGATTACAGGGGTGAGCCACCACACCCATCATTGTGGTATGTGGCACTGATTGCAGGTGGGCGTGAGTCACCACGCCCAGTATCATTGTATGTGGTTACCAGGGATCAAACTCAGGACCTTGCATTTGCCAGGCAGGCACCAGAGCCACTGAGCTAAATCTCCAGCCCTTAATTTTCTTCTTATGACTTATATAACTCTGCAGTATTTGTTAATGTATAACTGAAGAAACTAATCCTCTAGGAAGTTTAACTGTTCCCTCAAAAGTCCCAACCCAAGAAAGTGGTAGAGCCAAGATTAAAATCTCCAGCATAAGGGCGTAGTGACTCACACCCACCAGCAGTCAGTACCACATACCACAGTGCCAGGCGTGATGGCTCACACCTGTAATCCCAGCACTCGGGAGGCAAGGGCAAGAGGATTGCTGAGTTCAAGGCTTGCCTGGGCTACATAGTGAGCTGAAGACCAGCCTGAACTACAAAGTGAGACCCTGTCTCAAAAAAAAAAATCTCCAGCATAAGACATACAGCTTCACTCCACACCAAAAATGTCTTCTGAAGTTGAGATTCCCCAGGTTGACATAAAATAGCTTTATCTCTTTCACTTTTGTTTTCTTCCTTCCAGGTGCTCAGATCTCAGTTAAGTGTGTCCTCCGTCAGTGAGCATGATGCACATCGAGCAGGGCTTAAGCCAGTCAGCAAGTGGCAAGCCTACAGACTCGAAGGCTATCCCGGTACGTACACTTGACTTGAGACAAGGTGAAACTACTCAGTCATTTCTCATTTAATTGGAGGAACTGTGAGCAAGTAGACAAAGGTGTAAAGTAAACATATGTTCCATTCTCAAGCACATTGTAAATTGTGCCTTATCTAGTGTGTCCGTTTATTTAACTCCAAATTTACAGCAAGAATCAGTAATGTCTTCCTACCATAGTAGGAAATGGCACAGCAAATCATTGACCCTAGGTTCCCTGCCCCAATTCCGAACATCTTCTCTACCAGAACTGTTTTAAATAATAGAATAATTCATAGTCATCACTCCAGGCATATTCTCAAATGGCATAACACTTAAAGCTTGTTACTATCAAGACTAAAAATTTGAGAATCCCAGCATGAGGAAGTAACCTGATTTGAAGATTGAAAATTTGAAAAGAAAATTACAGTTAATGAGATCAAAAGTCCTCATAGTCTAATTTTTTTTTAAAGTAGGAAAATTTAATGGGAAATAAAAAATTGCTCTTGGGGGCCAGGGATTTAGCTCAGTAGTTCTGGCATCTGCCTTGAAAATGCAAATCCAGAGTTCAGTCCCTAGTAACCACATACCACAATACCGGGTGTGGTGACTCATGTCCACAAGCAATCCGTACCATAATGCTGGGCATGGTGGCTCACACCTGTAATCCCAGTACTCAGGAGGCAGAGGCAGGAGGATTGCTGGGAAAAAAAGAAAAAAAGAGTAGCTCTTGGGAGTCAGGAGGGGTCCCAAATGAGTTCTTAGGGAGCCGACTTCTCAAAGCAAGTTTTCTAGAGCAAAGTCACAAGGGGTGGATATAGTGTGGGTAAAAGTTATAATCAATCCATAAGATTACAAGTATATAGCCGGGCATGGTGGCTCACGCCTGTAATCCCAGCACTCGGGAGACAGAGACAGGAGGATTGCTGAGTTCGAGGCTTGCCTGGGCTATGTAGTGAGCTCAGGGCCAGCCTGAACTAAAAAAAAATGATTACAAGTATAGGGGCTAGAGATTTAGCTCAGTGGTTCCAGCTCCTGCCTCACAAGCACAAGGCCCTGAGTTTGATCTGGTAACCACATACAATGCTGGGTGTGGTGACTCAAGCCCACCAGCAATCTATACCACATACCAAGTGCTGGGCGTGGTGGCTCACACCTGTCATCCCAGCACTAGGGAGGCAGAGACTGGAGGATTGCTGAGTTCCAGGCTTGCCTGGGCTACATAGTGAGCTCAAGGCAAGCCTAAACTACAAAACGAGACCCTGTCTCAAAAAGAAAAAAAAAAATCTTATAGTCACTTAGGTAGTATTGATCCAGTAGTAACAAGGGTATATGGATGATGTCATTAACCTTGGTTGATAATTTATAAACTTAGTCTTCGTGATCATTTCCGTAGTAGGTAGAAGAGAATGGCTCACCCCCAGTGAAATAATGATCTATATATAGGGGAAAACCCAAAAGGGTATAAAAATCTCAAACCTCTGTTCATCCTTTCGGGAAGTATACAGATCTTGCCATTGCGACTTTAATCTTCATAGGACCTATCCCTGTGAGACTGACTACAATATTTCTACCTAATTTAGCTGTCTATATATCATTCCCTCCTTTGAAGAGGCATCTCTAACTGGGTTAAAGCAGAAGGGGCAGAGTTTCTGTCTGAATCAGACTGAACTGAGAAGGTACATGTGGGGAGGCTGATAAATATTTTAGGGTGATGTTGGGTAGGTCATTGTATAGATAAAGAAATTAAGAGTGAATAATATTAATTAGCATTTTATCAGTCTCATGAGACCTTTGGAAGTTAGTTATTATAAGCTATTTAGGAGGTATAGTGCTTGTTTTTTGTTTTTTGCCAAATCTTATATTGTCATTAAGACAGAATCTCACTCTGTTGCCCAGAGTGAGTTTGTCAAGCAATCCTCCCACCTCAGCATTCTAAATAGCTGAGACTATAGGTACATGGCCATGACTGGCTGTGTTTCTTTCTAAAAGACAAAGTGTGTGTTGGCTTGTGATTTTAAGTATAAGTTAAAGTGAGCTAAATCTTAAAAAAGAATTGCTAGTTTTCACTGTGCCAAGGACCAGGACTGTGTTATAGCCCTTAAAATGTTTTAATACTAAAAAACATAGGAAATTGTAACAGATGTATTCCTACAAAAGGCCTTCATGTACTTTAGTTCCTATAAAGTCATGAAAGAAACAGCTGAGTGATTGCTTTTATGTATGACATTATCATTCTGTGTGAGTTTGGATAAAATGTAAAACTTGCCTCATGCACAATGTTTCATGAACTTACTGTTCCTTGGGGACTGTTCTGTAACTCTCAACTCTAGTACCTGTTTTCAAGGCCATGATTTCATTGACTTTCTTATCACTGTTACAAATCATTTTTTAACTGCTAAATAAATTACAAAAGTAGAAACCCCTTCTAGGTCCTACTTTGTGAAGATACTAAAATACATACAGGGAATCAGATAAGTGGTTAAACTACCTGGTTCTTGAAATGAATTTCTACAACTAAGCTAGTAAACTTGTTCATTGCTCAGGCTGTTAATGGTTTTCTCTTTTATTGCTTCATTGGTGTATAGTCTGCCTGGGTAATGACATATAGCAATAGCTTTTAGTTTTTTTCTTCGTTAATATATATCTTTATGAAACTTCCTTGGAACCAACCTGTAACAAACTTTGATTATTAGGCTTAGTTTGGCATATATGGTATTGATAATATTAAATGGTAAAACAAGATTAATAACCACAGTGACCACCCTCTCCTGAGTGAACATCTGTAAACTGTCTATTTTTTTCCCTATCTGTAAGAATCTGGACATACTAAAACTGCTAAGTGCTTTTGGGATGGTTTAGTATAGTGGAGAAACTTCCAGGTTTTTTCTGTATATTTCTATCATGTCAGCAGAAGGTCCTTTCTGCTGAACTATGTGATTTAAAAATCTCTTTGAAATTCTGAAAACACAAATTTATAAGAATGCAGCCATGGGACCAGAGATTTAAGCTCAGTGGTTCTAGCACCTGCCTAGCAAGTGCAAGGTCCCTGGTTCGATCCCCGGTAACCACATAAAACAGTACCAGGCATGGTAACTCATGCTCACCGGTAATAAGTACCACATACCACAAATGCCGGGCTTGGTGGCTCAAGCCTGTAATCCCAGCACTCAGGAAACAGAGGCAGGAGGACTGCTGATTTCATTGCTTTCCTGAGCTATATAGTGAGTTCAGGGCCAGCCTGAACTACAAAGCGAGACCCTGTCTCAAAAAAAAAAAAAAGAGGGGCCGGAGATTTAGCTCAGTGGTTCTAGCACCTGCCTCGCAAGTGCAAGGTCCCAAGTTTGATCCCGGTAACCGTATACAATGCTGGGCATGGTGACTCATGCCTTCCAGCAATCAATACCACATACCACAGTGCTGGGCATGGTGGCTCATGCCTGTAATCCCAGCACCCAGGAGGCAGAGGCAGGAGGATTGCTGAGTTCCAGGCTTGCCTGGGCTACATAGTG
>PVIC010055212.1:0-11308 GCA_004025085.1 Thryonomys swinderianus
TCTTTCTTTCTTTCTTTCTTTCTTCTTTCTTTTTTTTTGTTACTGGGGATTGAACTCAGGGCCTCACCCTTGCCAGGCAGGCACTATACTACTGAGCTACATCCCCGGCCCTGAATTTCCAGTTAACATCCCTGTGCCAGAGTTGTGTTTCAGCTGTCACTTGCCTATTGGTCTCCTTTTTGGGTCAAGGATGTAGCTCAGTGGCACCACACCTGCCTGGCAGATACAAGGTCCCACGTTTGATCACTGTCACTAGGGGAAAAAAAGCCTGCCTAGTTGGTCTCCTTTCACACAACGTGCCTGATGACAAGGTTTAATTCTGCAAGGGGGCCCCAGAAGACCAGAGAAATGGAGGTCTTTAAAGAGTATGTGGGGTGTGGCCCAGCGGCAGGGCACCTCTCTAGTCTACAGAGGCCCCTGGATTTAATCAGGACACACACGCACACAGGAGAATAATGGCCGTCCTCTTTGTGGACAAACTTGGTTTTAGGTTAACTTTCTCCTCTGCTTCCCTGGAGCTCTGGTTACAGCAGAATGTTACCTGTGCTGCCAGGCAGAATTGCTTATGGTAAAAATGATCCCAAGTGGTACGCTCCATCTGGACCAAGAGGACGTCTAGGAAAGGTGAACAGCCGTGGGAAGCCCGAGCTCTGGCCTTCCCTGCGTGCAGACACTCTTGGAACTTGGTTTGTCCTTGTGGGGAACCGTCCTTCCAGGTGCGGGCTCCGCCCTGCCAAGTGTGGGTTCCCATTGGGGAACTGAGGTTTCCCACCCCAGGTAGCCCCCCCGCCCCGTGACCTTGTCTTACATCTGCAGTGCCAAGGGGAGACAGGAGCACGGCCCGGGCTGTCACCTGGTAGAGAAATGCCAGCACGCTGTTTCCTACCCTCTGGCTTTCTAAGGAAACGCCACCGCCAAGGGAGACCTATGGCATCATCGAGCAGGAGATGACAGGCAAGACCAAGACTGACTCTGAGTAGGGGCTGCGATTATTCTGCGGAGTAGCCTAGGGTCTAAACCCCACCAAGTCTTTGGGAGGGTTAAACGCATGCTGGTCCCGGGAATGCATGGTGATGACGTGAGTGAAATCCAGTTTTTTGATCTCATTTTTAGGATATGTTCTGCCAAAGCGAGGGTGAAATTTTCACATTGTTCTGTTCATCTGGCAGGAGTCGCCGCCTGTGCAAATGCGTAAGACCTGGCAGGTGGTCTTCAAGTGCAGGGCTTTGCCCCTTTCTTACCTTGAGGGACCTGCACGAGCCCCACACTTAAGCCAGCAAGTAAATCTCCAAGAAGCCAATCCTTGAATCGGTACAAACATATCCACTCCAGGAAGGGAAAAATCGTCACCATGCACCTTCGGAACTTGCGCCACGAGCAGCTGAGAGAAAAGGGAGCAGAGACTCGATTAGGTTCTCAGAGAGGGTACCTGTGGCCAAGACGCGGCAGTGTGCCATCTGGGCTCCCAAACAGCAGGCTTCTTGTCTGCGCTACTGATGTTTGGACTTCTTGGATTGAATCACTCTTTGGGGTTGCCCTGTGAGCGTGCATATTTAGCAGCATCGCTGGCCTCTGTCCACTAGGTGTCAGCAGTTCCCGCTCCCAGTCCAGACCATCAAAACCATCTCTGCGTGCTTAAAACCACCTTCAGAGGGTTGGGGATTTAGTTCAATCGTCCTGATGTCTGCTTTGCAAGTGCAACATCTTGAGTTCAGTCCCCAGTCCCACAAGCACAATGCTGGGCCTGTAATCTCAGCAGTCAGTATCAGGCACCACAATGCCAGGCCAGCCTGAACTACAAAGCAAGAACCTGTCTCAAAAGAAAAGACAAACAAAACAAAACCACACTACCTTGAGAACCAGTATATGTGTACAACAAGAACTAAAACATGTGTGTTCAATGTACAATGACTTTCCATGGTTTTTGTTTTATCTTTTGAGCCAGGGCCTCGTTACATAGTCCAACCTGCTCCTGAACTTGCTGTGTAGCCCAGGCTAGCCTCAAACTCACAGTGATCCTCCTGCCTCAGCCTACCTACTGCTGGAATTACAAGCATGTTGCCATCATGCCCAGTGACTTTCATTTTATTGAATACCTGGAAATTATTAATCTTACTAATTTCTAGTAGAAAAAGAATTGCTATTGCTTTCTCTTGCTACAGACAGATTTTTGGGTGTGATAGTGATGGTTTGTGGGAGCACCTAGTATATTTACCCCATCCCCATAAAATACAAATTTTCTAGGCTGGGAATTTTTCTCAAGCAGTAACACACCTATCTTGGAAGCACAAGGAAGGGTCTGAGTTCGATCCTCACTACTGCCCAAAACCAAACAAACAATCAAACATAAAATACAAATTTTACCGGATATTAACTGTGTGGCTTTGATTTGTGGTACATAGAAGTACATAGAAAATGGCATCATTAATGACATAGGGGCTTGAGGAAGTCATATAAAGAGAAGACTTTAGGGCAGGAGATTTAGCTCTGTGGTTCCAGAGCCTGCCTAGCAAGCACAAGGTCCCTGGTTTGATCCCCATAACCGTATACAACAATACTGGGCGTGGTGGCTCAAACTTGTAATCCCAGCACTCAGGAGGCAGAGGCAGGAGGATTGCTGTGAGTTCAAGGCTGGCCTGGGCTACATAGTGAGCCTAGGGCCAGCCTGAATTACAAAGTGAGATCCTGTCTCAAAAAAAAAAAGACTTTATACATGTAATTATAATATATAATTATAAATTTTAATTTATAATATATATAATTTTTACAGGTTTTAACCTGATACATCTCACCCAGGAGCAGTTTTGTTGCCAGGGGATATCTGGCAATGTTGAGATAGTTTAGTTCTCATGATTGGCATTGAGTGGGGCAAAGCCAGGGATACTGAAAAATACACAGTGGACAAGACATCTCTCCTCAGGAAAGAACTTTCTGGTCCAAAATGTCAGTGTTTAAAACTGTGTTGCACCAGCTCCTCAGGAAGCAGAGGCAGGAAGATCTCTTGAGCCTATGACCAGTGCAGACAGCAGCAAAACCCTGTGTCAAAAGAACGGCCACAATGAAACAAAACAAAAAAAGGTCAATGTTACTAATGTTGAAGAAACTTGCTTTAACCTTCAGGTCATCTAAAATAGCAAGATAACCAACAATCAGTCAGCGCAGCCACCTGGGCTTGAAAGTGCTTTGTGCTATTTACATTTCCGAACAGGCTGAAAGCAGAGGATAGGAAGACTTCCTCTCACTGGGCAGCCGAGTTTCAGCCCTAGGATTTTACTGTCACAGCAGATGCAGCTGTAGTGCGTCCAGTGTGAACACCGCGCTCAGGAAAGAAAGCCTCGCTGTCTCTAGGGTCCTCAAGGCCACGGCTGGGGACAGGAGCCAGGGCGCCCGGCGTCCAGGCCACGTTCTGTCCTCGCCACAACCCTGTCAGTCATTCCTACTGACAGCTGTGAGTCTGCTCCCGAGCCAGGAGCTAGAACGCTGGTTTGGAAGGGACACAGCATTGCTATTCTTATTCTCGGGAGGCCCTGCAGGAAGACGCACTCTGAGGAGAGCCTCTGGGGCCCTGGGGTCCCCTGCTTACCATGTCGGCTGGGCTGGAGGCCAGCCGCCCCAGATGTTATCACCGTGGGCCGGAGGGTTAGCTCAGTGGTTCAGGCGCCTGCCTCGCAAGCGCAGGGTCCTGAGTTCGATCCCGGGTAACCACATATAATGCTGGGTGTGGAGACACGCCCACCAACAATCAACACCGCATACCACAATCCTGTCATCCCAGCACTCGGGAGGCAGGGACAGGAGGATTGCTGAGTTCACGGAGGCTTGCCTGGGCACCATAGTGAGCTCAGGGCCAGCCTGAACTACAAAGCGAGACCCTATCTCAAAAAGCAAAAAAAAAAAAAAAAAAAAAGTTATCACCGTGCTGTGGCTTGGGGAAAAGTCAGACACACAAGGAAGGACTCAGCCCAAGGGTGCAGGGGACCAGGGGGCTGGAGGAAGGGAAATTGAAGCTGATGGGGTGGGGGGGGACCAGGCGGAGCATTTCGACATGAATTTGAATTTCAGCTCAGTCTTTGGAATGAGGATGTAAGAGCTGATGCGAAGGGAGCAGAGATTTTTATCGGAAAGGGAGTATTTGCAGTTGCTCAGAGGAAGAAAATGAGGAAGGAGATAAGAGGGGTTTTTTCAGAAAGGAAGAGATGGAGTCAAAAGATTATTTTATTTACTAAGAAAACCCCACTTATCTACTGCTACCCAGGCGCTTCACAAATATTTATTCTTTAAATCCTTGAAATCGCCTTTTGAAATTGGTGTTACTACGTACCCATTCTACAGTGAGGTGAGGAAGGCACAGGCTGGGGGGGACCCTTCAAGTCAGGTCTCATAGCTGGGAAGCTGCAGAAACAGGACCCGAAACTACAGCCTCAGGGAAGAACAATCGCCCAGGCTGGGGGGGGGGGGGTCCCTCCCCAGCCCCTGACGCCCGCAACCGGAACAAAGCAGCCTGGGTCCAGAGTTTTGGTTACTTTAACCTAACTTTCTGTTTAAAATTCAGAAATAGAAGTGTGTTTTTCATGGATGGGCTATAAAAAGAAGGAAAAAATGAAATAAATGAAAGTTCGTTTTCTTTTTTTCCCAAAGATAAGAGGAAAGAACAGCTATCAAAACCCCTAGGAGGCAGCACCGAGTCCAGGTCTCAAAACCAGGGCGGGTGGAAGGGCCACACTGGCACTTCCTGAGGGACCCTGGTTTGGGAGGAGGCTGTAGCAGGAAAAGTATTTTGCACAAATGAAGAGGGAGAGATGTGCTCTTTTGAGCAGTTGCATGCTGTGACCCGGAAGCCGAGGAAAGGGGAGCAGCCACAGCCGCGGAGGCCACAGCTGCGGAGGCCACAGCCGCGGAGGCCACAGCCACGGAGGCCACAGCAGCAGGCAGGACACACACGAGGGAGAAGCCTCAGGGCATGAGGCACCTTCCTTGCCGTGGGTGCCAAACCAGGGGACAAATGGGACTAAAACACCCGAGAGTGGCCGGGACACGTGAGTAATGAGGGTCAGTGTTGTGCTGCGAGTCACCAAGGACTCTTGATCTCAGGTTTAGGGCTGGTGTATAAAATCTGGGAGTGTTGCCGGGCGTGGTGGCTCACGCCTGTCATCCCAGCACCTGGGAGGCAGAGGCAGGAGGATTGCTGAGTTCCAGGCTTGCCTGGGCTACATAGTGAGCTGAGGGCCAGCCTGAACTACAAAGCGAGACCCTGTCTCAAAAAAAAAAAAAAAAAATCTGGGAGTGTTCATGAATTTGGGCAGGAAAACATATCTTAATTTTCACTAACTTCCAAATAAAATTGTAGCATTTCTTTCAGTTATGAATATCAACAATAAGTAACAACAGAATGAGCAGAACTTGACTTTTTCACCACTGAAACTCAAAAACTTTTCATATTACAAGTGCTACAGATATCTTGAAATATTATTTATATCATTACTACTTTGAAATGATGGCAATTAGATCCATATTATTAACATAATTTGATGGTTTTCACACTTTGAAAACTATATTTTAATATGACTGTTTTGTTAAAAACTTGAGACAGAGTCTCACTATGTGGTTCAAACTTGGACTTCCTATGTAGTCCAGGCTGGCCTCAAACTCATAGGAATCCTCCTGCCTCAGCCTTCTAAGTGCTGGGATTAATCCCATTTACTTTATGTATTAGATTATTTTGACTAAGATCCTTCAACAGGACAAAAAAAAAAAAGTCTCTTCAAAAACTTGTGCTGAAAAAATAGAATACTACATGCCAAAAAATGAAGGTGAAATCCTACTTTGTACTAAGGCAAAAAATACAAACTGGATCAAAGACCCAAATTTAAGCACTAATACTATAAAATTCTTAGACAAAAACACAAAGGAAAATACACATGATCTTGAATTTGATAATACTAAAGCACTAAAAACTCAGGCAATGAAAAAAGTTAAGTTGGAGGGCCAGGGATTTAGCTCAAGTGGTACCGCACCTACCTTGGAAGTACAAGGGCCTACATTTGATCCATGGCACCACCACCAAAAAAAAAAAGTTAAGTTTGATTTTATCAAATTAAAAATGGGCATCCTATCATCAACAGAGTGAAAAGACAAACTAAAGAGTGATCAAAAGTAATTACAAGTGAGAGCCAGAATATTTTACAAATTCCTACAATTCAACAACAAAAAGACAAACTAATGTTTTAAAGGACCAATGAAATGAAGAGATATTTTCCCAAAAATGTTACAGAAGTGACCATTAAGCACAAGAAAAGTGGCTCATCATCCTTAGTCACTAGAAAGCTGCAAACTAAAATAAATCTAAAACTGCAGTGGGAGACCACTTCATCCTGACTAGGATGTCTATGAGCAGAAAAAATTAGGAAAATAATGGGCCCTCAAGAGGGTGAGGGGGAAGCAGAATTCTTGTACATTTCTGGTCGGAATGTAAATGGGGCTGATAGTGTGGGAAAGCGTACTGGTTTCCTTTCTTTCTTTTTGTTCCTTTTCTTTTCTTTCCTTTTTTTTTTTTTTTTTAGACAGGGTCTCACTATGTAGTTCAGCATGGCCTTGAACTCATCGTGATTCTCCTGCCTCAGCCTCCTGGAGTGCTGGGATCATAGGTGTGTGCCACCAGCCCCACTGCCAGTTTCTTAAAAAGTTCAACAACAACAACAAAAGTTCCACACAGAGTTACCAGATGACCCGGCAATTCTAAGAATTTAAAAGACTTGGCCTGTTGGCTTACTCCTGTCATCCCAGCACTCTGAAAGGATGAGGAAGGAGGATGACAAGTTTGAGCCCAGCCTGGGGAACTTCGTGACGTAGCGAGACCCTGTGTCAAAGTGAAAACATAAAGAAGGCCCTGGAAAAAGACTGAAAAGAGGACACAAACATTATATAGCTAGAGAGTAACTTGGGCTCACAGCGCTGATCTCTTTAGCACACCTGTCCCTGTCCAGACTCCAGGTCCCTCCACACAGAACTCAGGGAGCACATTAGCTGGGGGTGGGGCGGGTTTCGTGTGGAGCATCGAAAGTCACATATTGTGCTTTGCAAAAAGAAAGAGGGTTGAAAGCAGAGATTCAAACCAATCTCTGCAGTGTTCACAGCATTATCCACAATAGCCAAAAGACGGAGACAGACCAAGTGTCCATTAACAAGCGAACAGATACACATGTATGCAACACGATGGACTTCTACTCATGAGCAGAAATGAAGCACTGGCGCATGCTACAACATGGACGAATCCTAAGAACATTATGCTGAGTGAAGTAAGCCACACACACGAGGAAAAATACTGTATGATTTTAGCCAGTTCTGAGTCTGGAGCGGAGAGATTCACAGAGACAGAAAGTAGGTATGGGTGATGGAAAAGGGAGAGATTGCTTCACAAGTACAGGGTTTCTGTTTGAACTGGTGGAAAAGTTTTGCAAATAAATAGTGGCCACAATTTTGTAACAGTGTGAATGTCAACACCACCACTGAATTATAGAGTTAAAACTGATACAAATAAAACCAAACACCAATTTGGTGGTGTCCGTATTTTACAGTCTAAAGTATCCTGAAAAGAGGCTCATTCACTTTCTCAGGCTGCTAAAGCATCAGAATAGGTTAGGAGCCCCTGACGGATGGGACTCCCCCAGTCGCAGTGGGACTCAGGGGTGGTGGCGGCGGCGTCCACATGGGTACCCGAGAGCACACTGTGGGGGCAGTGCCGACCTGCGGCCACAAGGATCTCCCTCTGCCACCGGTAATCAGTTAGCCCACCACGAGTGCTTTACATGCCACCAGGAGACGGGTAACGGGGTCCATTTAACCAGGTGTTAAACATCACCCCTAGAGACGGCGGGGGGGCCACGGTCCTTCTGCCCGCTGTGGTCTGCCTGGGTGGTTCCGCCAGGGCTGGCGTGCTGGAGGCTTGGAACCCAGAGGGCTGTGTGAGGAGGTGGTGAACCTTTAAGAGGCGAGGCCAGCGGGAGGGAGTGAGGCTCCGGGAACGTCACCCTCGTGGGTGGATAATGCTGCCTCCTGGGAGTTCCAGCATCGTGGGACCTGATTAGCACCCTGAGAAAAGACTGCTACCAACTGAGGCCACACTGTGCCTCGGCTTCTTCTGCACACTACTGAGTCCCTGATGCAGCCGGGGGCCCATTGCCAGGAAAAAAGCACCATGTTTTTGGACTCCCCAGCTCCCAGGACTGTGAGCCACCTATTTATTTTATAACCTATTCAGCCCTGGGGATCTTATTGTAACAACAGAAAATGGGTTCACGCCCAAGAAGTTGATAATCAAGAAAGTGCTGCAAGACAAACCATAAAAAAACAACGAAAGAAAAATTGCACAATAAAGTTTAGAGGTCTCATGATAGGAATTCAGAGAAATAAGACGGAAGTCAGTAGCAGAGAAGTCAGGAGAGTCTTTGGTCCTGCCTGGCTCGGTGGCAGCTGACTGGTGGCACTCACGTACTGGCACAAGACTTGGTGCTTGATGGTGTTGGTGTTCATGGTCCCCAAGGACGGGATCTTTTTTCTGTATTCCTGTTGAAAATTTTCATTGTACACATCTCGCTTAATCTTATACTGGGATGAACTAAGCCTGTTTTGAGAGGTAGCGTTCTGGTTGCTTTTCTCTGGTTGCATCATTCCTGAAAGAGTAGAAAGAGATCAAGTCTTTAAAAGCAATTTTTAAAAAATCTAGACCGTCGGCACATTTTAAGGAAAGAAAACTTGCACATCGTGTGGTATTTTGCCCTTGCATAGCAGTTATACAAAACTCTTTCTCAATGCAGTGCAGTTTCAGACCGAAAAGCACCCTATCATGAACGCAAGGAGCATGCCATACTTATTTTCCAAGTGGAGAAAACAAAACTCCAAAGTTTAAGCAGTCTTGTCTGTTTAGTAACAATTAAAATTGTGGCTAGGGCCCATGAGTCCCACTGGGAAGCCTAGTTTCCTTAATATGTGTTGTTGTATTGCAGGAAAACGATTTAGAAGTCAAAGTTAGCGTTACTCACCCAGTTTCACTGAAAATGCTAAGGGAATGTGCTCAAGACATCAGCATAGTCTCTTCCAAGCCCTTCTATATCTGAAATAGCATCCATCATTCTTTTACTGTGGACTTTTTCCACAGTGCCTGGCAGTCCCTGACCAGACACTTGCCCTTTAAAGGAAGACCCCCCGGCGCCATCCTCAGGGCCCAGAAAGCTGCCTCGCACTTAGCAGGCCCTCAACAAATGTAACAAAGTAACTGTCTAGTGTCCAGCAAATGCCATCGTGGTAGAGCAAATGCCAGGAGATAGGGCTCTTGCTCTGGCTCTGGCTTATGTTCTAGCTAGCTATAGAATTGGAGGCAAGATTCTTATAAACTGAATTTAAACTTGACCAAAGATGACATGATTGGACAGCATGACCTCTAGAAATCTATCTTTCTTTGCTTTTTTGAGAGAATGAGAAGACGGAGTTCATGAAGATAGGCAGGGAACCATTTCTGGGAGAAAGTATAACTACTAATTAATCATCCGTGTTTTTGAATAAAAAGACATAAGGTTTATAATTATCCATGCAGATGAGAAAAAGTATATGCATGTTACAAGGCTATCAAATAAAACTATGCAAAATATTTAGACATTTATATGATATATTTAAACATTCCAATTCTGTAGATCATACAAAAGAATTCTTTTATGGGGAAGGCTGCAAAAAAAGTTTAACATGTCAGAAACTTTGTTTTCCTTCAGAATTATCCTGTATCACCATCAGCAGCAGCAGCAGCATCAACATCTGTTAAGGTTCATAATATGCTAAGCATGGCAACTAACTTGTTTCTATGAATTACTCAGTTAAATTCTCAGGACGCTCCTAGTACTGTTTCACAAGTCAGGTTTTTCTACAAGTGAATTTTTTTTCTTTTTTAAAAAATTGAAAAAAAATTTTTTTGAGACAGGGTCTCGCTTTATAGTTCGGGCTGGCTCTGAGCTCACTATGTAGCCTAGGCAAGCTTCAAACTCAGCAATCCTCCTGTCTCTGCCTCCCGAGTGCTGGGATGACAGGCGTGAACCACCATGCCCGGCACTGTGGTATGTGGTATTGATTGTTGGTGGGCCTGAGTCTCCATGCCCAGCATTGTATGTGGTTTCCGGGGATTGAACTCAGGACCTTGTGCTTGCAAGGCAGGTGCTGGAACCACTGAGCTAATCCTCCGGCCCCAAAATTGAATTTTTTGTAGGTACCTTTTATATGCACATCATGATTACACTCAACATTGAGAATTTGTACTAACACATTTTAACTTGACAAATGAGTGATGTCTTGAGGCAGAGCTGTAAATGAGGCTGAAGTAATGTGATCACAGCTGAACCAATGGTTTTTTTCTGTCTCTGTCTCTGGGACTGTGCGTGAGCCTCTCTCAACAGCAACAGGCTGTGGAGATCTCATGTACAGAGGAGGAGGAAAAAAAGGTGGAGAATCCTTCGTTTCACATGACGTTACAGAAATGTGTAAATTGTGGGAAACTACAAAATTTTGTAGAAAAAGATATTGCCAGGATAAGGCTGCTGCAGTATGAACAACAATGCAACATCACATTTCTGAAAAATCCTCAAAAGGAGGCAAGACAAGTGTCATTGGATAGATGCCTTGTTAAGGTGATAGGAAAAGATTCCAGTAAGTCTCAAGTCTTTGGTAAAACGAGGTAGAGGAGGTAAAGCTATGTTAAAAAGTAAGTAAAGTTTTTTTTTCTTCCTTTCCCTTACCCATTGAAAGATTAAGCCCATCTTTCTTACTTTCTCTGTGTAATTTTACAAATAAATTTTCACCACTAGGGTATATTTATTCCCAGCAACCTAATTACCTTGGTAATCACAGCAAGACGGTAGAAATTCCTGTCCTAGGTGAGACTGAGAATTGGGGATCCAGCATCTTGTTCTGGGAGCAGCATGAAGGCAGGGGTGCTGTTAAACAGGCAGCAAATGAGCCCCTGGGCGGTAGGGTTGCCTGGTGTGGCCAGAGCCAGCTTTTTCCAAGTGAAGTCATAATTCTATGGAATTATGTAGAATCTTCTGACTTGCAAATGTTGATTACATACTTTTAAAATCATAGTATACATTTGACAGGATACATCTCCAAATAGTATGTAACCTCTGTTTCAAGATACTTTCATCAGGGATGGAGGGTTAGCTCAGTGGTTCCGGCGCCTGCCTCACAAGTGCAAGGTCCTGAGTTCGATCCCCGGTAACCACATACAATGCTGGGCGTGGAGACTCACACCCACCAGCCATCAATACCA
>PVIC010055213.1:0-11274 GCA_004025085.1 Thryonomys swinderianus
GGGCCCGGAGTTCGACTCTATCAATTCTTACCTAACTCACAATGGAATAGCATCTGAAGCCTGTAGAAAATCATCATCAGTTTTCCTATAATCTTTCTATCTAATGGTCTACCAATTTATTTATATGACATGTTCATTTATGATCTTCATATTCTATGGCTGTCAAAATTTACATCATCTCCTCCACTGTGGAATATTGTATTTATGGTAAGTTGAATCCATGATTCTAGACTATGGCCACTTGTATTTGTTCAGAATAAGCTATTTTTTTTTTTACTTTTTAAAGTGTTTTTTTTTTTAATTGAATTCGTTGTTGGTACAATTTATATACATCTCACAATCGCTCATAACATTGGAGAATTTGTATCAATATATGACACAATCAATTCTCATTTTTACCCATATCCCCACCCACCCACACCTCCCTACCCACTATACACAGGCTCTTTTATTTTCTTTCAGAATCATATTTATTCCTTCCCCTCATTACATCCTCACACCAAATTTCCTTTGGAAATCTCCCATTCTACAAAGACTGCCATGCTTTCTAGTGCTCATTTTCATCTACAAGTGCTCATATCAACGAGAAGATCCGGTATTTGCCTATCTGTGATCTATTGATTTCACTCATTAGCATGTCCTCCAGGTGTATCCATTTGAACATAAATGAATCAAGCTTGTCATTTTTGTGACAAAATAATACTTCATTTTATTTTAAAAAACACACATCTTCTTTATCCACTCTCCAACTGATGGGCATTTGGGTTGTTTCCAAGACTGAGCTATCACAAACTGAGCTGCTATGAACAAAGGTGTACATCTGTCTTTCCAATGTGATTTTTAAAAATTCCTTTGGGTATATTCCTAGCAGGGGGATAGCAGGGTCAAATGGGACACCCTAGTCCTAGTTTTCTGAGAAATCTCCACACAGATCACCACAATGGTTGCACAAGTCTGCAATCCTACCAAGAGTGGAGAAGTAAAGTTTTTTTTTTTTTAATGTAAACTTGTCTTTCTTAAATGTCTTAAATTTGTTCCAAAATATTATACTTAACAGTTACTATAAACGCCATTTTTTCATAATTTTTCTTAATGATATCATTATTAATTTTATAAACTGACATTAATCTTTGTATGGGAACCTTGTTTCCTGAAATTGTGTTTTCAATTATGAGATGTAACATTTCTCTTATTAGAATATATATTTGTATATACTTACATGCATGTGTGAAAACAGGAATACAAATTTGTTTTTATACCATGAACATAAAATAAAATGAGGAAAAACTACACCTTAATCAGGCAATGTTTTTGTTTTTATTTTTAAAATATTTTTGAAATAGCAATTTAAATATTTGTCACACTCTTAGACTTTTCAAACTACTGTACATATGAGAGGCAATTGCTCTTCAGGGAAAATTAGAAAAATATAAATGACTTTTTTTTGGGGATAAAGGATACTATGATGGGAAGCAGAAACGTGCTCAGGATTTTAATTATAATGCAAAAGAAAGTGCATAGAATATACTCAGATTGTAGGAACTTTGAAAGCAATAAAGAAATGAGTAAATTTAGATATTTCATAAATTGTAGGGGTGGCTTCCACAAGCTATGAACTAAAATAATTCTTCTCATCTGTACAGTGAAGATAATAAGTTAATGAGACATGAGTCACCTCATATAACGTGGCCCCAGATTCTCACAACACACTGAAGTATACTAGGGAAGCAATAAGTTAAATAAACTATAAAGACATTGCAGAAAAGCAGTGGATTTCTTTGTAAGAAAGTTTAAAGCAAAGGTTATATTAGATCTTGGCCTTGAAGGCTGAGATGAATACAGATCCGACAGGAGAGAAAAGGAAGATGAAATAGTATATAAATAATGCTTAAGAAGCATTTGTGAGACTCAGGAAATATTCAGGTCCTCAAGGCCTTGTACATGACAAGGAAAGGTGGTGGATTCCATTGAAATGTTGCAAATCAGACCCTGAAATATCTATTATGTCACATCAAGCCTTGATTGTATAATTTACTTTTGTTTTAACACAAAGTCTGTGCTCTAAAAATGTCACTACAGTACAAAAGAAACATTAAAATAGAGAAAGATTGAAAAAATAGGACTGTTGTAGGTGCATTATAACTGATTCTTTGGTAAGGAAACATTAAAATAGGGAGTCAGTCAATATAAATAAAAATCAAGAATTTAGTCTTTGGAAAATAAATTTAAGTACAAAACATTTTCTACGTATAGGTGGAGAGTTTAGCCACTTGTTTGAAATGCTTTTGAAATATCCAGACGGAGATATCCTATTTGTGCTCTGTGATAAGTGAAAACTGGACCTGCTGACTGCTAAGCTGTTAAGACAGAACTGAGAATTAAAAACTAAAGCACAACCTGTACAATACACATCACCTCTCAAAATAGATACAGCAAACAAAACCAAAACTGTAATGTTCTTTGCAAGATATCTAAATTGAATTTATAACACTCCAGTTCATTCAGTGCCATATGGTTCAAGATGATCACAGACACACTGCTCTAAACTTTACTTTGCACAAATTTCATTTATTCTGAACGAGTGAATACAAAAATGAACCAAAGTCAGGTCACACATGGTGGCAACAGAATACTAACAAGTTCTGTGGCAGCCAGAACAGGAAGCTAAAACTGTATTGCAGCAATAGCCCCAGAACAGCCAGGATCTGGTCAGTGACCATCAGCTCTCTTCCTTGTGTCTGTATTTCCAATTCACTACCAAATCGAGACTGTCAACCATGTTTCCCAAACCAGCTGCAGAACACGATCCACTTCTAGTTCCTGGTTTCAAGCCTCTCCCTGTCAAAACAATCTACTGGAGGCTAGTTTAAGCCTTCTCATTTTTCTTTGTCTTTTTTTTTTTAATATTGGGAAATGTAATCCAGTCATCCTGCCTCATAGACTCAAGTGATGGTGATTGACTTTCTTGGTAGAATAAGCTCTGAGTAAATAATGCATTTTCCTTTGTGGGAGATCCTGGCCAAAGGAGAATTTGAAGTGAATACAAAAGAAGAGACTTTCTGAACAACAGTTCAGGACTCCCAGAATGCATGGGTTAAGTTTAGAGCAGATCTGAAGGATGACTGTCAGCAGAAATAAATGCGGGTTATTTTCAGAAATGTTTGCTCTGGCCAGTGTGTTTCCATGGCCTCCAACCAAGTGGTCTCAACTAGATGGGCGGATGTCATGGAACAAACCGTCCTACTCCTTCCCTGTTTCTTGGCAAACACTCCTACCAGAAAAAATGTTTTTGTCTACTTTGTTCTTGTGTATTTGTGTTGAAAATAAATAAGAGTGGAGATATCAGGCTGCTTCCATTTCCCTGAGTATCTTTCATAGGAATAAGCCCCTGTTCTGGGCTGCTCACTGATCACAACTCATTTCTGAGTATCTTTCATCATCTTCACTGTCATGGTCTTGCTCAATTGAGGTTATTCTTTACCATGGGTGAGACTTTTGACTTCTAGTTTAAAAATGCTGAAGTACTAGTTTCAGTACTTTATACAAATCTCTTGAATGAAAGATATGCTTTCCTAATCGTTACTCAATCTGCAATTATATGTTATATGATCTCATTTTCACAATTGGTGATACTTTTTCACAACATGTGTTCCTAATGTCTTTGGCTGATAGCTATCCACATTTGTAATAGTCATATGAATGAAGCAGAGACAATCATGGAAGATAAAGAAGAAATGATAGATTTCATATATAGAGATCATTGGAGGAAGATGAGTTAGTTAACACTTCTTGGATGACTGATATCTGTCACATAGTGTAAAATATTTTCTCTATATTTTGCTGATCTATATCAGTCATCTGATTGCCAAACCATCCAGTGCATCTCAGTGATCTCATTTTACATCTGACAAACATGTGAATCCAAAATAGGAAAGAGTCAACATTTATTCACAAAAATAAGTTGGCATTTTTACACAGACATTTGATTTTAAAGAATTTAATCAAAGTTCTAAAAGCAATAAGTCAAAGTATAGTAAATTTGAAGAGTACCTTTAGTTTAGCTCCAAGTTAGTAGTAAATTCAGTGAGTTCAGAAATGTGGCTAAGCCCACCTTTCTGTGGAGAACATTATAGAAACAAGAAAGTGGAAACATGGATACTGTAGGTCTCCTGCTATAAGCCTCCAGTCCCGTCCTACCCAGTGAACACAAAGTTAGAGAAAATACTTGAGAGAGAAAGTATGAACTGAGACTGCCAACACTCCTTTAGCAAAGGCAATGGTCTTTCTCAGTCATTCATTTTTAATGTTCATTAATTAAGATAAGGGTGCAATAATACATGTATATATGTACAATGTGTGAATGTACCATGGAAACTAATGCAGGGAACACTCTAAAGAGAAAAGTCAAAGCATTTTCAAATTAGGAGCAAGTTAGACAAGGCATATGGTTGTAATTAGAGCATTGCTCTTTGAGCTATGAAGGCTCTAGTTGTGGGATGGAATTAGGGTGCCATTTACCCCAGCCTTAGCTGGGATATTGTATCTCATCAGCCCCACAGCTTCATAGTCCATGACTGTGGCCTAGGCCATGGATATTAGCGGGGAGGTCACATTGACCTACAGCTGTCATATTGCTCATGAGATCCTTCTGTGATATAGCTGCAGTCAGACTCCCTTCGTAAACTCAGCCAATCGAGGGTTTTAACTCTTCACAGCTGCACCAATTATATCATGTTTTAGGCATAGTGAAAGTGGCAGACTCCAGCAGGACACTATGGTATCTCCCATATAGTCTGTTTAGACAAAGAAATAAAATGGTATCCTGCAAAGATGATGGCTAGTTATCTGTGGAAGAGAGATAATCGTAGAAAATTATGAAGAGAAAAATTTAAAGCCAATCAGTGAAGTAATTGAATAGTGATGCCTTTGAAAAGTCAGTGGAATAAACAGATATCAATGAATAATGGCACAAGACTTTTTTTTTTTTTTTTTTTGAGACAGGGTCTCGCTTTGTAGTTCAGGCTGGCTCTGAGCTCACTATGTAGTCCAGGCAAGCCTTGAACTCAGCAATCCTCCTGCCTCTGCCTCCCGAGTGCTGGGATTACAGGCATGAGCCACCACGCCCGGCACTGTGGTATGCGTTATTGATTGTTGGTGGGCATGAGTCTCCATGCCCAGCATTGTATGTGGTTACCAGGGATCAAACTCAGAACCTTGCGCTTGCAAAGCAGGCACTGGAACCACTGAGCTAACCCTGCAGCCCAAGACTTATTACCCTTAACTAGGAATGTATCCTAATCTCTTTTGAGGGAATTTAGCCCTGACAAATTATTAGTAGTCACGATTGGTGAATATGAGTGATTAATGAACAGTATCATTTAAAGTTGAAGTTAATATTTGATGACAACATCTTGATATTTAACTTCAGAGAATTTTGATTTTCAGAAGTCATGTATACTTTAGTAATTTCACATTTATTAGAGCACTATATATAACTTCAGAACACTCACCCTGTATGATGACTTCCATAAGAATATCTAATATAAAGCTTGAAGAACATTCTGGTCATGACATGGCAAGTAATAAGTAATCATTCATGATTTATATAAACATAAACACACACATATATATATGGATATGCATATGTCTTTGTTTCCTACATGGATATTCTGCCTTTTATTCATTTTGTACAAGATTGCAGATATTGAAAGGTCAGATATTGAAACTTAAAATCTTAACATTGAATTTTTTATGAAAGAAAGAGTATACATAAACTGTAACATTTCATCATAATTCAAATATTCGGATCTATACTAAAGTTTACAATGTTCAGGTGTAAAAATAGACCTTTCAATTAGATAGTTTCATTTTTAAAATATTTCTGTGTCAAGATTTCTTGCTTTGAAGGAGTTTATGCATTGATCTTTTGAACATTCTTTACAAATCCTCTTCTCTTCATCAAAAATCATCACTTATTGAATCATAGGATGTGTAAAATTTTGGTAATGACAATAAGAACTTGAAAATAAAAGTCAACAAAAAGCTAACAAAAGCAAGAAAGAATCATTTTTCTCTTTTATGGTCCAAACCTTATTCTGTTTATGCATTCATTGTGAGTATTTATTGTTGTAGGGCTAAAAAAGCTCACTGGTGATTGAGTTTCTCTTCTCATCTTATTGCTTGTAAGAAAAATTTAAAATGACTACCAGGCTGCCAAAAAGTCTTTTTTGTTAACTGTAATTTGTTAGCATAATAAACTACAAATATTCCAACCTCCAATTTCTAGGATAAGCATAAAAGATGATTGAATACAAAACGGTGCCTAAATAGAAAGATACACTGTACTGATAATTAGAGGGAACACATTGCTGTAGATGTATTCACTTTGGAATGTGAATAAAATCTTACAGAGATAGACTGTTTCAGTTTCAAAAGGAATGATTTTAATGGAGCCTTCTGTATAATAAAGTGACCTTGGGATACACTACTTATGACATTCTAAAACATCTGATTTATGGTGCAGTCAAAATAACTATCTACAGGTATTGTCTTAGACCATTTACCCTGTTAAAGGTTTATTTGCTTCTACTGTTTCACTTATTGCTGTTATTAACATCTATTTTAATCAATGTCTTTGTGGTTACTAATTAAAAGCATAACATAGGAAAATTCCTTAAGTAGCCACAGTAAGACATATGTTTTGAGCTGGAATGGGTGGCACATGCTTATAATCCCAGGATTGCAACAGGCAAGAGTTGGAGGCCAGCCTGGGCTGCATAGTGAGTTCAAGGTCAGCTGGAACTATGTAGAGATGCTGTATCATAAAAGGCAAAAAAAAAAAAAAAGACAAGCTTTGTGTTAGTTTCACTGAAATGAACAAAAAAGTCAGTCTGCTATAGCTATTTTAAACCAAGGCACACAAGTACCACAAATGTTACAAGATTTATTTTTATAAGGTATGTTTTTCATTATGGTATGTTTCATTTTTCATATTTCATCAGGTGATCTTCAGCAACTTCACGTGGCTATAAAGATGACATTATGATGATGAGGATGATCTGAGATTAGCATCAGACTATGATTAGGAATACAACTACACTGGCTTTAGTAGTAGGTCCCATATGTGAGTTCTGAAAATGCTCAGACAGCAAACAGACTGGACAGTATGTTAAACACTTCAGTCCTGGGAACCAGCCCCTCCCACTCCTTCACCTGTTGATAGTGACTCATGTTGATAGCGAGTCATAGATCCTGGGATGATTTTCTCTGAACTATGGACTTTCACTAAGTGAGGGAAATCTGTTTCCTTTCTGTTTGTACATATATACATATACATATATATGTATATATAAAATATATATAATATATAATCATATACATGATTTATATAATAATTATAAAATCCTTCGATTATAAAAACCACATAGCCATGCAATTTCTTAGATATCCATGTAAATTTTCATTTTATGAGTTGATTTAAAACAAAAATAAAAGTTGTAAAATCCTTAATGCAGTACCCTAAAGTTCATTAAAGTCCGGGAATAATCAGTACAGCATTTATAAAACTTTTCATATTTCAGATTAGTCATTTCCTCATACTCACGTAAGTGAGACTATAATTAAGACCAGAAAGAATGTAGAAAAATCTAAGTTAAATTTTCTTATATTTTTGTTTTATTTCTTACCTTCTTTACCAAGTCCAGTCTCAGAAATAAAATGAAAGTGTGGATTAATATACTTAGATGAATTTTTTTGGACCTTTATGTTTCAAATAGAATTCTGTGTATTCAAAATCCTTAAATGAACGAATGTTTTATGAGAAAATGTGTTTTACATCCTGAATAATTGATATGAAACACTTATTGGTCATAATTCATAGATATGGTATGATATATTCTCTGATTAAAAATAGATCTGATTGCCAGGCGTGGTGGCTCACGCCTGTAATCCCAGCACTCAGGAGGCAGAGACAGGAGGATTGCTGAGTTTGAAGCTTGCCTGGGCTACATAATGATCTCAGGGCCAGCCTGAACTACAAAGCAAGACCCTGTCTCCAAAAGGAAAAAAAAAAATTGATCCAATTGCCCGTCGTGGTGGCTCATGCCTGTCACCCCAGCACTCAGGAGGCAGAGACAAAACTCAGAGACTGCTGAGTTTAAGGCTTGCCTGGGCTACATAGTGAGCTCAGGGCCAGCCTGAACTCAAAGTGAGACCCTGTCTCAAAAAAAAAAAAAAAATCCGATATAAACTGTTCAGTATGGGAAATCAAACAACCCTGAAAATTGCACCATTTGAGAGTGAGTCATTGGCAGGTAAGTTTCCCAGGGAATGGATTTTAGCCTGTGAGCTGTAGCTTCTTTTACGACAAGCTGTTAATACTGTAAGCACATCAGAGACAATATGATCTTATTAAGAATAAAATCTTGGCAGAGCCTTCACATTCAAATTTACTGTTCTGAAACCTGCAAGGAAGATACTTTTCTTTATTGTATTAAAGGGAAAAGAAACATTTAAACCATTTATACACAAAGTGAAAGAACGTTGAAGTAAAGGACTATGGATAATGGTTTCTGATAAAGCCCATGAACTACCTAGTCTATTTTCAAAAAGTAGCTTGTGAAAATGAATTTTGATTTTTTCCTAAGCTGAATTCAATTGACATCTCCAGTTTGGCTAGAGAATTTGGTCATGTGTTATTTAAAGCCCTTGCCCTCAAAAAGACACATTAAGATTAATAGAGTTTTATTTTATTTTATTTTATTTATTTTTACTTTTTATTTTTTATGAAACAGGGTCTCGCTTTGTAGTTCAGGCTGGCCCTGAGATCACTATGTAGCCCAGGCAAGGCTCGATTCGGCAATCCTCCTGTCTCTGCTTCTTGAGTGCTGGGATTATAGGAGTGAACCACCATGCCCAGCACTGTGGTATGTAGTATTGATTGCTGGTGGGCGTGAGTCACCACACCCAGCATTGTATGTGGTTGGCAGGGATCAAACTCAGGACCTTGCGCTTGCGAGGCAGGCGCTGGAACCACTGAGCTAAATCTCAGTGAACTAAAGTGAGCTACAGTGGCCTAAGGAATATTTTATTTCAATATGTGATTTCTGAAAGTGTTTCTAAGAACAATCCTGAATTATTTTGTTAAAGTGCTTCTGATTTTATTTGGCTTGATACCCTAAATATTTATGTTCATATGATAATTCCTCAGAATCAAAATGTAGAAATTAACAAGCAACGATTATAATTTGATAATAAAATATGAATTAGAAAATGTTTTGTAAAGCTATATCAAAATAACAAAAATTTAAGGATTCAAAATATTATTTCCATTTTTATAAACACACAATTATAAACTCTTATTTACACTTTCCAAAACCTTCATTTTGATCTATTTTAAAATAAATATTATTTGTTATGATTGTGTTTTAAAACTTGATGTTTTGGATACACATGCATATGATAAAATGGTTACTCATTCGCATATATTCAAAACCAAAGTTAACTCAGAAGCTACAGACTCACTTCTAGTGACATAATTTCCCCTTGAATTGAAACATAATTTTCGTGGGCTTTTGACTCAGTGAGACATTGACTGAAACAGCAATTCCTTCATTTAATAGTATGTCTTGGATTTAAACTCTCTAGGACTCATTTGTTTTAGTTATAAAACATACAATGATTTTAATACTACTGCTTTATGAAGTTTTCAGGATTAAGTGAAGCAGTAAACAAAGGTTCTTATGACAGTCCTAGACTGTAGTAAAGCTCAATGTTCATGAATTCTGCTTAATGGAGTCTTTATTTACTGACTTTCTTCATTTATGTGGCGCTGTGTACATAATATGAGTTTCTTTATCCATGTTGTTTTTAAACCACCGGATGTAAATAAGATAAAACCCAGTCATGGATATTCAAACCAAGGTGTGAAGAGTTTTAAAGCACTGTCTGTCTTGGGATTATATACACTTTTTGGTTATTGAAATAATATTTCAAAAGAACATCATCTTTTATATTAATTATAGTGACAGTATAATACTTGTTACAACAAATTATATCTCAGCCCACCCAGTGTTGACTAGGTTGAGAGGATGAGCATGTTAGGTCCTCAAGAAGTATGCAAGTTGCTCAAAAATAGAAAAAAATTCTTTATAACCTGGAAAATAGTACATGAGATCTTCACTTGATGAGAAGTAGCTGATTCTGTAGGAAAGAACAAAAACACTGAATCTCTAGTTAAAGCTGTTTGAAAATGGAAAGCATTATTTCTGTGTTATTCTTCAGGGTGGAGTGGTTTTCTAAAGCTTTTATTTTCTGGACTTGCACATATATGCATGTGAAATATTACTAATGCTTAACAGCAATGAAGTGAATTTACATTCAACTGTACATCTTTTGAGTTGGAAAGCAAGGATGTGCTCACATTCACAAAATGGAGTGAAGAAGAAAAGACTCCTGAACTGTATAGCTTTCACCCTGGAGAGGAGGACTACCAATTGTTTTGTCTTTATTCGTAGAAATTTTTCATTGATATGTGTATTTTCATGACTTCTTAGCTTTCATAGTAATAGCGTTGTGATCCGAAAGTGAAAGTGTTGCTTACTGGTATAAAACACACATCTACATTCTAAAATTGAAGAAAAGGATATTTATCTAATAGCAAACAAAGAAAGTGATACCTGATCACATCATTCTGAATTAATTACTGAATGCTTGACCAGGAAGCAGCTGTGAATTTCAGATTGGTGATAAAATGATCCAATTTTTTTCTGTATTTCTTTTTATTAGAATTGCTTGTTGTAGTTTAGGCATCTTCAAATGAAACGCTACTATCTTAAAAAGCAAAATAAAAAATAGAAAATAATCAAAGTGCTTTTAAAAAAAAATATACTCCAGACATCCATAGTAAATAAACACATATAAGATATATTTACATTAGAATTTCCTGGTACAGACAACTAGAAAAAACATATTTTAGTAGCTCCTAATGAATGTAAAGGTTAAAAATTAAAAACAAAATAGATTCATTAGAGTAACCATAATTCAGGCGTCTCTGTATAATTATTATTATTATTATTATTTTTTTTTTTTTTTGCTTTTTGGAGACAGGGTCTTGCTTTGTAGTTCAGGCTGGCCCTGAGCTCACTATGGTGCCCAGGCAAGCCGCCACGAACTCAGCAATCCTCCTGTCTCTGCCTCCCGAGTGCTGGGATTACAGGCGTGAGCCACCACGCCCAGCATTATATGTGGTAACCGGGGATCGAACTCAGGTCCTTA
>PVIC010055214.1:0-11303 GCA_004025085.1 Thryonomys swinderianus
TAAGATGCAATCTTAAGATTATTTTAATTTATGTTTTGCAAATGGCCTATGATGTTGAGCATATTTTAATATATTTATTTGCTGTTTTTCATTTCTTTGATACAAGGTCTCGTTTGTAGTTCAGGCTGGCCCTGAACTCACTATGTAGCCCAGGCATGCCTCAAACTCAGCAATCCTCCTGCCTCTGCCTCCTGAGTGCTGAAATTATAGGTGTGAGCCACCACACCCCACATTTAGTTTAGTTTAGTTTTGTTTTGTTTTTTGTTTGTGGTTTGTATTTCTTCAACAGAGAAGTGTCTATTCATTTCAGATGTCCATTTTTGGACTGGGACTTTTTAAATTTGGGGGTTCTGTTTTTGTTTGTTTGTTTTAGTTATTTATATAATCTGCATGTTATTCCTTTGTCTTGGGAGCGACTAGTAAAAGTTTTTCCCCAGGCCAGGTAAAGTGGCACATACCTATAGTCCCAGCACTCAGGAGACTGAGGCAGGAAGATTGCTGTGAGTTTGAGGCCAGTCTGAACTACATAGTGAGTTCAAGACCAGCCTGAACTCCACAGCAAGACTCTCTCAAAAATAATTTTTTTCTCATTTTGTGGGTTGTCTCTTCATTCTGTTGGTGGTTTCCTTGCTGTTTTTTCTCAAAAGTGTTTTTTTTTTTTTTTTTGAGACACGGTCTTACTTTATAGTTCAGGCTGGCCCTGAGCTCACTATGTAGCCCAGGCAAGCCTCAAACTCAGCAATCCTCCTGCCTCTGCCACCTGAGTGCTGGGATGACAGGCGTGAGCCACCACGCCCGACACTGTGGTATGTGGTATTGATCGCTGGTGAGTGTGAGTCACCATTCCCAGCATTGTACGTGGTTACCGAGATCGAACTCAGGACCTTGCACTTGCAAGGCAGACACCGTAATCACTGAGCTAAATCTCCGGCCCTGTTTTTTGTTTGTTTGTTTGTTTTTTAGACAGGGTCTCACTTTTGAAGTTCAGGCTGGCCCTGAGCTCACTATGTAGCTCAGGCAAGCCTCGAACTCTTCAGTCCTCCTGCCTCTGCCTCCTGAGTGCTGGGATTACTGGCGTGAGCCACCATGCCTGGCACTGTGGTTTGTGGTATTGATTGCTGGTGGGCATGAGTCACCACACCCAGCATTGTATGTGGTTACCGGGATCGAACTCAAGACCTTGGGTTTGTGAGGCAGGTGCTGGAACCACTGAGCTAAATCTCCGGCCTTCTCAAAAGTTTTTTAATTTGATATGATCCCAGTTGATGATTTATATTTCCTGTGCAGCCAGGCTTTTATTTATAAAGTCTTTGCCTACACTTAGGTCCTTCAGAATTTTATTATTCTTTCTTCCTATAGATTATTTCTGCTTTACTATTTAGATCTTTGATTCCTTTTGATTTTAGTTTAGTGGGTGCTGAGAGATATGGGTCTAGGTTCAGTATTTGGCATACGGAAAGTTGGTTCCCCAGCACCATTTTTTTTTTGAGACAGGGTCTCGCTTTGTAGATCAGGCTGGCTCTGAGCTCACTATGTAGCCCAGGCAAGCCTCGAACCCAGCAGTCCTCCTGCACTTGCCTCCCGAGTGCTGGGATTACAGGCATGAGCCACCACACCTGGCACTGAGGTATGTGGTATTGATTGCCGGTGGGCATGAGTCTCCATGCCCAGCATTGCCCAGCATTGTATGTGGTTACCGGGGATTGAACTCAGGACCTTGCGCTTGTGAGGCGGATACTGGAACCACTGAGCTAACCCTCCGGCCCTCCTAGCACCATTCATTAAAGAGGCTACCTCTCTTCCAGTGAAGCCCTTTAGCTCCTCTGTCGAAGATAAGGTGGCTTATTGTGCTTGCAATTATTTTCACATCTTCTATCATGTTCCCTTGACTCTTGGATCTGTTTTTTTGCCAGTACCATGCTGTTTTTATCACAATAGCTTTGTAGTACAACTTCAGATTGAGGATTGTGATGCTCCATGGCCTGTTTCTGTTTTTACTATTCTAGGACTCTTCTGCTTCAATAGAAGTTTTATGATTGTTTTCTCTAGTTCTATGAAGTATGCTATTAGTATTTTGATTGGGATGGCATTAATTTTATATAATAATTTTGGAAGTGTGGCTACTTTCACTATATTGGTTCTAAGAACAGGCAATAACTTACCATTTTCTGATCTTCTTTGATCTCTTTTTTCACATTATTGTACTTTCAATGTATAGATTTTCACTTCCCTTGCTAAATTGATTCCTAGATATTTCAGTTTTCTTGATGCTATTGTGACAGATGTTTCCCTAATTTCTCTCTGAGTGAATTTGTTATTTTTGTGTAGGAATGCTATTGATTTTTGAGTTTTGGCTTTGTATCATGCTATGCTACTGAGTATGGTTATTAATTCTAGAAGTCTTTTGGTGGAGATTTGGGGTTTTCTATGCAGAAGATCATGTCATCTGCAAATAATGATAATTTCACTTCTTCCTTTCCTATTCATATTTCTTTTATTTCTTTCTCTTATATAATTGCCCTGGCTAATGTTTCTAGAACTGTTTTGAACAGGAGTGGTAATAGTGGGCATCTTTGTCTTGTTCCTGATTTTAGAATGAAAGTGTTCAGTTTTGAACATTTAGTATGATGTTTGCTATTAATTTGTCATAGAAAGCTTTTATCAGATTGAGATAAAGACCATCTAATCCAAATTCCTGTAGAATTATTATCATAAATGTGTTTTGGAATTTGTGTTTGTGTGCTTTTTGTGATTTCTTCTGCCATTGATTTCCAATTTCACTGCACTATGATCTGATAATTTCAATTCTTTTGCATTTACTTAAGCATATTCTATAAGTATATGGTCTGTTTTGGAGAATGTCCCATGTGCTGCTGATCCATGCTGAATCATCCCAGCAAGGATGCAGTAAGATCAGAGTTGGGTGCTGGATGATCCTAGTAAGTCTGCAGTAGGATTAGGTTAGTATACCAGTCCAAGTATTTTCAAATTCACAGAAGTTCAGGCTTATCCTGACCTCTAGTTGTCAGGTTAGGACCTGAGTTGTTTATCTGTAACATTCTGAGTGTCTCCTGCCAGCCTGACCATGGTTGTTGACCCTGATCATCTACCATGGTTGCTCCTCACCCAGTCACTATAGGTTTTTAACACTGGAAGCCCTGAGATGAAGCCAACTCTTTGCTGCTCCAAATCCCAGGTTCACTTGGCCTCACCCTAAAATGATGTTAGACCAAGCAGTGTCTCCAGAGGATACTACAATCCCTTGGACTGGAATCACTCACCAGCTGTCTTAGTACAAGGCATCCACTGCTTTGATCCACTGGTGTCTTTCTCCCTGGAGGCCTCTGGAGTCCCCTGATTTCACTGTGTCACTATAGATTCAATCCTCCTCTCTCATGTCATTAGCCAGATGCCAGGGAGAAAGAACAGATTGCCCCTTCCTTTTTCTGCATAAAGATCTGTCTTCACTTTCTCCATGGGCCCCAGTTTTCATTTCAGATCTCTCCTGGATCCCAGGAATCCACATCCTTCCTTCTCCTCATCCCCATATCTTCCAGTCCCTGAATTCTGAATCTAGGAGATGCCAACTTGTTGCTGCTTACTGCTCTGCCATCATCTCAGAAGTCACTAATCCCATTCTCTTTTTTTTTTTTTTTTTGAGATAGGGTCTCACTTTGTAGTTCAGGCTGGCCCTCAGCTCACTATGTAGCCCAGGCAAACCTTGAACTCAGCAATCCTCCTGCCTCTGCCTCCCGAATGCTGGGTTACAGGTGTAAGCCACCACACCCGGCACTGTGGTATTGATTGCTGGTGGGTATGAGTCACCACGCCCAGCACTGTATGTGGTTACCAGGATCGAACTCAGGGCCTTGCGCTTGTGAGGCAGGCGCCGGAACCACTGAGCTAAATCTCCGGCCCACTAATCCCATTCTTAAGGGCTCCATCTGCTTGATCTAATCACCTCAGAAAGAACGACCACTTAATTCTATTGTATTTGTGATTAAGTTTCAGTATATGACTTTTGGGGAAGACACAAACATTTAGACCACAGCAACCTAGTAGTGAGACTTAGGAGCACAAGAAAGAAGTGAGAGACTTAACCCTTAACTCAAGGAGTCTATGCCATCATTAAAGGATATATACTACCACCAATGAAGGACACAGATGGTGTACTAAGTAGGAAATGTGCAGATGACCAAATAAAGTAGACCCAAAAAACCATCAGTGGCCAAAGAGGAAATGCAAGGAATCATCAGCATGACTAAGGAGACCTAGTCCCCAGAGTGGAATGATCATCTGCTGTTCCTCAGGGTCCTCTACCTACATGCCCTTTCACCCCTGTGCCCTCTCACAGTCTTAGGGTCATTTCTGTGACTTCATGCTGTCATCACAGCTCAAACACATCTGCAGGAGTTACACAGAACCTTTCTAGGGAGATACTTCCTACCCCTGTCCATGTATTATCATATTGTTTCCAGAGTAAGCTTCTGTGGGAATAAGAAACATGAGGATGTATGGTGATGAGGGGAAACTGCTAAGGGAACAAGTAGGCAGGAGGGTACCAGGCAGGCCAAAGACCAACAGGCATCTGATTTGTGGCCCAGATCTTCAGCTCTCTCTCAGACAGTTCAGTAGTAAAGCACTACAGAGAGCCACATGGGGGTCTGCAGAATGAGAAAAGTTAGGAGCCTCTCCCCATGGAAGCCTCTTTTGTTCTGCAGGGTGTTTCTAGAAGACACATTGGAGAGTCAAGTGCAGAAAGTTGAACTCTGAGGCAAACATTCATCCTTGTGCACATCCACGCAGATATTCCCTTGTTATTTGTTTGCTATCTTAGTCACTTCCTCGTGGCTGGGACACCTGCAGTTTAAAAAAGGGAAGATTTATTGACTTTTTTTTTTTTTTTTTGGATGAGCTGGGGATTGAACTCAGTACCTTACACTTGCCAAGCAGGCTGCAGCACCACTGACCTACATCTCTGGCCCAAGGAGAGATCTATTTTGGCTCAGTTTTGGAGGTTTCAGTCCATATTCAGCAGGCTTAAATACAAAATGGCATGGCAAATGAACCTAGCAGAAGGAAGCTGCTCACGTCACGGGCAAGGGAGACACATTCTTCCAGGCCGTGCCCCCAAAGCCCCATGTCTTTGTTTTTGTTTTTGTTTTTTGGTTTTTTTTTTTGGGGGGGGGGTGAGATAAGGTCTCGCTTTGTAGTTCAGGCTGGCCCTGAGCTCACTATGTAGCCAAGGCAAGCCGCCCACGAACTCAGCAATCCTCCTGTCTCTGCCTCCCGAGTGCTGGGATTACAGGCGTGAGCCACCACGGCCAGCACTGTGGTATGTGGTACTGATTGCTGGTGGGCGTGAGTCACCACGCCCAGCATTCTATGTGGTTACCGGGATTGAACTCAGGACCTTGCGCTTGCGAGGCAGACGCCAGAACCACTGAGCTAAATCTCTGGCCCATGTTGTTTTTTTTTTTAAGACAAGGTTTCGCTCTGTAGTTCAGGCTGGTCCTGAGCTCACAGTGTAGCCCAGGCAACCCTCGAACTCAACAATCCTCCTGCTTTTGCCTCTCGAGTGCTGGAATTACAGGCATGAGCCACCACGCCCGGCCCATGTTTTCTAATCAGACCCCATCTCCTAACAGCACTTTCTGAATTCACCAGTGGATGAATCCACTGAGGAGTATAGCACCCCTAGGATCCTTCAAAGGCCCCACCTCTGAGCACATGAGAATATTGAGGGGTGTCCTAGATCTAAACCTAAACCGGGCATGGTGGCTCACACCTGGTAATTCCACATATCGAACTGTTGCAGTACTCTGTGCACACTGGAGATAAAAAGATGAATGGCCTCAGCCCTGCCTGTGATACCCTGACAGTGAGACCCCATCTGCCAAGATTGTAAGGACTGAAAGGGCACAGAAGGGACTGGAGAGGAATTATGTATGGGACTTCGGTGTAGTTATCCTGAGCAGGCAAAGGGAAAGCAGGGTGTGGGGAGAAGACAGCAAGGTCAGCTGGGCTCAGAAATTGAGAGGATGTTTGTCGGTGGATTTTTTGTTTCCTTCAGGTCCAGCCCTCACAGGAATTGAGTTTCCTAAGCAAACTGAGAAAGAATCACTTCACAGCCACTAAAAATTCCCAGGAATATCAATAGTATACACCAGTCACGTCATAATGAAATACTATTTCAAAACAATTCTAAAACAAATTCCTGAAGACATCTAATTAAAATGAGTGGAGTTCTCATAGGATACAGACTGATCTTCAGGCCACTCAGGAGCAACACCTCAAGGTTCATTTGAATTGTTCTCCTCTTGCTTGCCTGGCATGCACAAGTCTGTGGATTCCATTCCCAACTCAGCAATCCGTAACAATAATTAATAATGAAAAGAGTAAACCAGTCACCTCTCTTAGGAGCCACCCGGAAGCCATGGAGAGGCCAGTTTCCAGTGCATTCACTTCTTGGGGCCATTCACTCTGGGCATTGTCTACAACAGAAGGAAGCTAGGATAACATGAAATCACCGGAGCATTGTCATTAAAACAAGTTTATATGAGAGTCTTCCACAGATGTGTACAGCCCATTTCCTTCCTTTAGCCATGCCTCTGTTAAACATGACATTATTAATTTTTGAACTTGTCTGAAGTGTGTTTTGTGCCTGTGTAGTTGATGAGCCTCATTTTGTCAAAAGTCACTTGCAGAGAAACAAGTCTTCACCGCCCTTGAATAAACCTAAGATGGATAGGAACTGGGTGGAGGTCCTTTCCTGACAGCCCCATGGTAGACAGCCCAGGTGGGGGCCTTGGGTAGAGAGCCTCCACCCCAAATTAGAATAGACAAGGAAGGTTTCCATGTAAAGGGGCAAAACCAGTTTGAAGGTAAAGTGGACATGAAGACCCCAGATATAAAACAAAAATCTGAGTATAATGGGGGCTCAGTAAACCCAGCACTTAGAAGGCAAAGGCAGGAAGATCATTATAAGTGTAGGCGCAACCTGGACCACACCATGGGTTCAAGACAAGCTACGTAGATGTAACTTGTCTTGAACTACATAGCAAGACCTTGTTTGAAAAAATGAAACACACAAAGGCAAAAAAGGGCAAAGAAAGTGAAAGCAAGGTTGGAGATGTAGGCAGTGGGAGAGCAATTACCTAGCATATGCGAGGTTTCAGTTTCATCCCCCAGACTTTAAGGAAAAGAAATAGAGAAATAGGGAAAAGCCTGGCATGGTGGCTCACACCGTAATTCCAGCACTCAGGAGGCAGAGGCAGGAGGATTGCCATGAGTTCAAGGCTAGCTTGGGCTACATAGTGAGTTCAGGGTCATGCTGAAATACAAAGCAAGATCCTGTCTCAAAAAACTAAAAAAAAAATTTTAAGAATTCAGACCGGAGGGCCAGAGGGTTAGCTCAGTGGTTCCGGCGCCTGCCTCGCAAGCGCAAGGTCCTGAGTTCGATCCCCGGTAACCACATATAATGCTGGGCGTGGAGCCTCACGCCCACCAACAATCAACACCGCATACCACAATGCCGGACGTGGTGGCTCATGCCTGTCATCCCAGCACTCGGGAGGCAGAGACAGGAGGATTGCGGAGTTCGCGGCTGCTTGCCTGGGTACCATAGTGAGCTCAGGGCCAGCCTGAACTACAAAGCGAGACCCTGTCTCAAAATGCAAAAAAAAAAAGAATTCAGACTGGAGGGCCGGAGATTTTAGCTCAGTGGTTCCGGCGCCTGCCTCGAAGGCACAAGGACCTGAGTTCGATCCTGGTGACCACATACAATGCTGAGCGTGGTGACTCATGTCCACCAGCAATCAATACCACATACCACAGTGCCGGGCGTGGTGGCTCACGCCTGTAATCCCAGCACTTGGGAGGCAGAGACAGGAGGATTGCTGAATTCAAGGCTTGCCTGGGCTACAGAGTGAGCTGAGGGCCAGCCTGAACTACAAAGCGAGACCCTGTCTCAAAAAAAGAAAAACAAAAGAAAAAAGAAATTCAGACTGGAGATTTAGCCCAGTAGTTCTGATACCTGCCTAAGCACAAAGTCCCTGGTTCCATCCGCAGGAACCACATACAACAATACCAGGCATTGTGACTCACCCCCATCAGCAACCAGTACCATGTGCCACAGTGCCACGTGTGGTGGCTCACACCTATAATCCCAGCACTCGGGAGCCAGAGGCAGGAGGATTGCTGAGTTCAAGGCTTGCTTGGGCTACATAGTGAGCTCAGTGTCAGTCTGAACTACAAAGAGAGACCTTGTCTCAAAAAAAAAAACTAAAAAAATTAATAATAATAATACAAAAGCCAAAAAGTAGGGGGAAGTAAAATCTAAGGCATAGAACATCTCATATTAAATGTTAAAACAAATATCCAAAACCTAAATAAGAAAAATCGTAGGACACTCAAAACTGTAAAAGTAGATTTGAACACCAAAAAAAGACTATTGTTAGATAGAAACACACCACCATTAGAGTTTGTTCTCTCTAGAATGACCAACTATTGTGATTCATATATAAACACCACTTTTCTTGAAGGAGAAGAGTGGGTTTAATTGACAATTACCAACTCCATTCAGATGAAAAAAGACACACAAAAACCAGCAAACCACTCCAGGGAAAAGTAACTGAACTGGGGAATGGCCCATCTGCCCTTAAAACATTTTAATGCTTGGGCCAGAGATTTAACCCAGTGGTTCTGGCATCTGCCTTGCAAGTGCAAGGTCCTAAATTCGATCCTGGTAACCACATACAGTGCTGGGGGTGGTGACTCACGCCCACCAGCAATCAATACCACATACCACAGTGCCAGGTGTGGTGGTTCACACCTGTAATCCCAGCTCTCAGGAAGCAGAGGCAGGAGGATTGCTGAGTTTGAGGCTTGCTCAGGCTACATAGTGAGCTCAAGGCCAGCCTGAACTAAAAAAATTTTTTAAAAACTATAATGCTGGCCGGAGGGTTAGCTCAGTGGTTCCGGCGCCTGCCTCACAAGCGCAAGGACCTGAGTTCGATCCCCGGTAACCACATATAATGCTGGGCATGGAGACATGCCCACCAACAATCAACACCACATACCACAGTGCCGGACGTGGTGGCTCACGCCTGTAATCCCAGCACTCGGGAGGCAGAGACAGGAGGATTGCTGAGTTCGCGGCGGCTTGCCTGGGCACCATAGTGAGCTCAGGGCCAGCCTGAACTGCAAAATGAGACCCTGTCTCAAAAAAAAAAAAAAAAATAGACTCAACTATCTGTGGAAAGTTAAATTTGGATAAAGGTGACATCCTAAGTGAGTAGAAGATATGCTTTTTAATAAGTACATTGGGGTAACTGGAAACCATATGGGAAGGAAACATGGAGCCACCACACAACACATTGTATCACGCTGGACTTTAGCATGAGTAGAACTTAGACCTCATTGCCCACTAGCATTGATTCCAAGTAGATTCATTATTTAGATGTAAAAAATTCAACTGTGGGCTGGAGATTTACCTCAGTGTTCCAGCTCCTGCCTAGCAAGTGCAAGGCCCTTGGTTGGATCCCTGGTAACCACATACAACAATTTACCACACCTGGTAAGGTGTGGTGACTCATGCCCACCAGCAGTTGGGACCACAACACAATGCCAGGTGTGGTGGCTCACACCTGTGATCCCAACACTCAAGAGGCAGAGGCAAGAGGATTGCTGAGTTTGAGGCTTGCTTGGGCTACATAGTGAGCTTAGAGCCAGCCTGAACTACAAAGTGAAACCCTGTCTCAAAAAAAAAAAAAAATTTAAATGACTTCCTGGAAAATAACAAAAAAGTAAAACCAGGAAAAATATATGCAACTGATTATAAAAAGTTACTGTTTCCTATATATCAAAAACATGTAAAAATACAAGGAAGTCCAACAACCTTATACCAAAAAGTCAATTCTCATTAAAAAACCTGAAAATGGCTCTTCTATCAATGAAAAGCTTCAACTTGCCGTAAGAGGAATTTAAATTAAAACTGTTCCAGATACCATTTTTTCCCTGACAAAAATCAAGAGCTTCACAGCATACCCTGAGAATAAGTAGCAGGAATTGGTCTCTCACACTTGCTGGTGGGAATTCTACAAAGTGGCCAACCACTCTGGAAGGAAATTTGGAAAAACTACAAAACCCTATATGCATTTGCCCTTTGACCTACCCATTTCACTTCTATTGTGAAGGTATCTTCGATAGGACAAGGCATATACAGAAGATGATTAGTACCAGCCCTATACAAAATATTGAAGAAGTGGAAACAGAAACAATCAATAGAAACAACCCAAATATACCCTTGTAAGGACAGATTGAATGAACTATAGCACAGCTTCACATTGCAGAATTACAGGGATCTAAAAAAATGAGGAAATGCCTTTATACACATTATTAAGTGAAAGAGGCAAAGTGATATTGTATATCACATTTTTGTATATGAAGTATGTATACCCACAGAAGAGTTTGGTTTCAGTTGGTTTGGTTTATTCTTTTGTTTATTTGCTTGTTTTTTGGTTTTGAGATAGGATCTCACTGTGTAGTTCAGGCTGGACTTGAACTGTGTAGCTCAGGCTAACCTCAGACTCGTGGTGATCCTCCTGCCTCAGCCTTCCTAGTGCTAGATTGCAGGCATGAACTACCACGCCAGACTATTTGTATTTTTAGTTGAATAATTCACAAAATGTTTTCAATATTTTTTCTGCAGGTGAAGAAGAGATGGAAATGGAAACTAGATAACTTCAAATGTATCTTGGGATTTTAGAATTGACTTTGAATCATAAAATTATTTTACATTGTTGTAATACTTATTTTTAGTATTATAAAAATAATATATTTTAAATAACAATCTCCAAAATTGGGTTGGGGATTTAGTTCAGTAGTTCTGGTGTCTGCCTTGCAGTTGCAAAGTCCAGAGTTTGATCCCTGGTAACTACATACCACAATGCCAGGCGTGGTGGCTCATGCCTATACTGCCAGCACTCGGGAGGCAGAGGTAGGAGGATTGCTGTGAGTTCAAGTCTTGCTTGAGCTACAAAGTGAGCTCAGGTCCAGCCTGAACTACAAAGTGAGACCCTGTCTCAAAAAAAAAAAAAATCTCCAGGGCCGGAGGGTTAGCTCAGTGGTTCCGGTGCCTGCCTCGTGAGCGCAAGGACCTGAGTTCGATCCCCGGTAACCACATATAATGCTGGGCGTGGAGACTCACGCCCACCAACAACCAACACCGCATACCACAATGCCGGACGTGGTGGCTCACGCCTGTAATCCCAGCACTCGGGAGGTAGAGACAGGAGGATTGC